>BDUI01001188.1:23714-44410 GCA_002335545.1 Apodemus speciosus
CATTTTACTAGGTGCAATGGAAGAGCAAGAAAGAACACTTGTGATGTTAAAAAGAAGAAGATTCAGGACATGCTAAGTGAAATACTTATGGCTAGATTAATGTTATTTTGAACCAGAGTAGAGCTTGGCAGTAAGGAGTCATGTGTACAGTAAGGAGCTTCCTCAATACATGGGTGAGGCATTACAGAAGCCTGGATGCTGGGCATGGCATGCCCCTAGCTGCTCTGTGGTACTCCTTTGTTCAGGAAAGCCAAGAAACCAGAAAAGGTCTTACAGCTTTAGGGAGCCAGATATCATCCATAAATGCCTTAGCTTATATAAAGGAAAAGTAAGCATTAAAAGTTGTGCTTACAATAAAGGCATATCATTAGCATTTAGTGGTATTTAATAGTCCTTGTACAGTACTTTACTCTTAACCAAATACCCTTGAGGAAAGCTGAGTCATCTTATCTAAGATGATTCCATACTTCTTGAAAATAGTTAATGATGCACTTCAAATTTGCCTGTCCCTGAATTTGTTATCTCAATGTCCTGCACTCAGCTGTGAGCTCCACTGACTGTGAAATTCAAGCAGGGTTTATAATAATAGATTTTAAGCAAATGCTATTCTTAATGCAGACAATGTCTGACCTTTAATCTAGTCTTTAATGTTTTCACCAATGGAAAGAGGAATTTAAAGGAATAAGACAGAGGGAGAAATAGGAGCTTACTTGAACAATTAATTTTCTCTCTGTTTTTCAAATCACCATATCCTATCAGCATCCTACTTTATCTATAATATAATTAAGTCAAAGGTGAAGGAGACATTAATGAAAGCAATACTAGGGAAATAATGCAGAAASGCAAAGAATTCTTGATTAATGAGCCACATATTATTACTCACCTATTAATACTTATGAGAATTTAAGAAATAATAAAAAATTAAGTCTATGAATATTACAAAAAATCAATCATGTCCCCCATCTAGAGAAATCTCCTTATCTATTAATATTTACTGACATATAATCATTGTAAACATTATCAAAACATTTAGTGTAAATAACAGATGGGTATCATTAATGCAGAACTCAAGAAAATGATAAACAGGGGTATGTATTTTGAATCCACTGATCTGACTTAAATGATAATATATCAGTAAAATCCTTGAGACAAAACAATTAAGTGTTTGACTTAGCAAATGCCAAGTGAATCAATGAACTCACATGGACAATGAACTTCTTAAAAGAAGCTTTAGTGAGAGCTGAATGTGAGTTGGGGGCTGGGATGTTTAAAGTACATTTTTTACAAGTTTCAGTTTATGTCAAGAAAACCAAACACCTTCATGTTAAACTGTTTTTAACCAACTACAAATAACATGCGAATATATAGCATATTTTTAAAAGAATATTCTACTCCTTCACAGATGGTTTCACTGCATGGGCATGTTATGCAATTATTGCCATGGCAACCCCTTATCTACCAGCAAGAAATCAGCCTGTCACTCACCCCCTGCATTCACTTGTCTTTTTAAAGAAATAGATTTTTAGTCAATGTGTCTCTATTTGGTATAACACAGGAAGTCTTGTATTCCTGTTTGTTTTGCTTAATTGTATGCATAATGTAAAACCTTAAAGCCAAAATCTTAGTGGGRACTTCATAATAGGACAGTATATTTAACTCTCAAAAACTGAATTGCCTAGTTTTTATTTCCTTTCAGTTACGTAAAAAAGCAGATATTCTGATTTTAATGTGCAATAAATATGACTGGTGGTTTAGAAAGAAATACCATACAACTTCTTACAGCAAACTACTGTAGTCCCAACAAAGTAAAAGCTAACTAAAGCTGCATATCTTAACATGTATTGGGATGTCTTGCTACTAGTCTAGTATCCATGTAAGAGACTTGTGGGATACAGAAACCATTGTATTGTGACCTGTGTAAAAGTGATGCCATTGCTTATCCTTGTGACAGAAGATATAAAAACAGAAGGGAAATAATTACACCTGCATTAACTCACACTTTTAAGGCTTGTTGTCTCCCTGCCTTTCTCTGTTCATTATTAATCCAGATTCCTGACTGACTTTCACTGTTCAGCTGATTTTAATTTTCTATGATAGCATAATGATCACCTTAAGATTCTATACCTTAAAATAATTAACAATCATTATCTGGTATGTTCTCCATGTCAATAGTTTTGGGTGTGATTTGRATGGGTTCCTCTGGATCATAGAATTTTACAAGGCTCAAAACTGGCAGACAAGTTACGGCCACCACTTGGTATGGTTGAGGGATATATCTTACTCTGTATCTGTTCAGATGTTCAGATTTCATTAACACTGCAACAAAGACCTCAGTCTTTTGGCAATAAATAAACTTCCCCTTATGGGTACTAATAGCATGAGCATTTTCTTTTCTTGAATTAGGAAATAAGAGATGGCTATCAGGGAAGGAAGCCAGAACACTTTGCTTAACATGATCTTGAAAATGTCACTCTACTTCCTTTTTGATAGAACTGAGAAATGCATATCTACCCTTCCTACTTTGGTGCAGGGTACATGGGATGCCAGGAAGAAGTCAGAGACATTTTAAAGGCTGCCTACCACAAATGTAAGTGGATAGTCCATTTTTAAAGTTATCCTTCTCAAAACTGTGAGAATTCACCAAAAAGACCATGTAACATAGTCTGGACTAGGAATGTAAATTATTGAGAAATCATATGCTTTCCACATTAATCTTGCTGTCCCTATGTTCATATCATATGCTTCAATGCTGTGAAGTACATCAAGATGCAATCCTAGAATAGGAAGATTTTCACGTGTGCACAGAAAATTTTATCCCAGTCTGATATACTGTTAATAGAAGCAATTAGAGTAAAGAGTGTTTGATATTACTTAGTTTCCCTACAAAAATAAATGTCCCTTTCTTGCAGGTGAACAGCTACTGAGATCAGCATGGAGTAATAAAGAGCAGGCTTATGCCCATTTAATCAAATAATGCTAGTCACCAAGGTTAATCAATAGGGCATTTGAGCCAGAGATTAGTTATTTTTTTATCCTGTAACAGAAGCTCATAAACTCCTCTTTTAATTTTCATTCTAGGTTTGTCAAGGAATCTAAAGCTGAGTGCCCTTTGGGTTTTACTTCTATAGTGGCTATTCATTTGAGATTCTAAAGATTTTATTAGTAAGATTGAATTCATATTTTTCAGGATCGTATTTAATCTTACTTTCTCTTCACTCCACTGGGCTGGAAAGAAATGGTATGTTATCTACTTAGGGAATGACCTCCCCTTTGGGAGTGAAAAAGAAGTGTCTTAATCGGGGTTTCTATTGCTGTGATAAAACACCATGACCAAAAACAACTTTGGAAGAAAAGTGTTTATTTTGCTTAAATATCCATGTCACAATCCATCTTCCTGGAACATCAGGGTAGAAATTCAAGGCAGGAACCTGGATGCAGGAACTGAAGCTGAGGCAATGGTGGAATATTCATTGTTGTCTTCATCTTCTGGGCCTGCTCAGACTGTTTTTCTTAATATACCCATGAGGTCACTGACCCAGGGGTGGTACCACACACAGCAATGGCCTCTCCAACAACAAACACTAACCAAAAATAATGGACAAAAGACTTGCCTACACGCAAATCTTATGGAAGCTCTTTCTCATTTGAGAGTCCGTCTTCTCAAATTTTTCTTGCTTAAGTCAACTTTGCATAATACTAGTCAGACAAATTGACCCATTCCTTGCTTGACACACCAATACATTATGGAACAATAGCCCTTTCTTTTTTGTTCATCCGACAGTATCTCATAATATAAACATAGTATAACTTTAAAGGTCCTGCAATCTTAAAAATGTCAATAATTTCAAAGTCCAATCTCAAAAATAATTCAAAATCTCTTTCAAAGTTTAATCCTCTCTAAAATATCAAATGTACCCAAAATATCTATTCTCTGTCTTTCTAAAATAGCTTCAGTCTCTCTGAAAATACCCCCAAATCTTTCAACTGTGGACTCTTGTAAAATGAAAGTGAGTAAAATAGTTTTATAGTCCAAGAGTAAAGAACCANATGGGTTCCTCTGGATCATAGAATTTTACAAGGCTCAAAACTGGCAGACAAGTTACGGCCACCACTTGGTATGGTTGAGGGATATATCTTACTCTGTATCTGTTCAGATGTTCAGATTTCATTAACACTGCAACAAAGACCTCAGTCTTTTGGCAATAAATAAACTTCCCCTTATGGGTACTAATAGCATGAGCATTTTCTTTTCTTGAATTAGGAAATAAGAGATGGCTATCAGGGAAGGAAGCCAGAACACTTTGCTTAACATGATCTTGAAAATGTCACTCTACTTCCTTTTTGATAGAACTGAGAAATGCATATCTACCCTTCCTACTTTGGTGCAGGGTACATGGGATGCCAGGAAGAAGTCAGAGACATTTTAAAGGCTGCCTACCACAAATGTAAGTGGATAGTCCATTTTTAAAGTTATCCTTCTCAAAACTGTGAGAATTCACCAAAAAGACCATGTAACATAGTCTGGACTAGGAATGTAAATTATTGAGAAATCATATGCTTTCCACATTAATCTTGCTGTCCCTATGTTCATATCATATGCTTCAATGCTGTGAAGTACATCAAGATGCAATCCTAGAATAGGAAGATTTTCACGTGTGCACAGAAAATTTTATCCCAGTCTGATATACTGTTAATAGAAGCAATTAGAGTAAAGAGTGTTTGATATTACTTAGTTTCCCTACAAAAATAAATGTCCCTTTCTTGCAGGTGAACAGCTACTGAGATCAGCATGGAGTAATAAAGAGCAGGCTTATGCCCATTTAATCAAATAATGCTAGTCACCAAGGTTAATCAATAGGGCATTTGAGCCAGAGATTAGTTATTTTTTTATCCTGTAACAGAAGCTCATAAACTCCTCTTTTAATTTTCATTCTAGGTTTGTCAAGGAATCTAAAGCTGAGTGCCCTTTGGGTTTTACTTCTATAGTGGCTATTCATTTGAGATTCTAAAGATTTTATTAGTAAGATTGAATTCATATTTTTCAGGATCGTATTTAATCTTACTTTCTCTTCACTCCACTGGGCTGGAAAGAAATGGTATGTTATCTACTTAGGGAATGACCTCCCCTTTGGGAGTGAAAAAGAAGTGTCTTAATCGGGGTTTCTATTGCTGTGATAAAACACCATGACCAAAAACAACTTTGGAAGAAAAGTGTTTATTTTGCTTAAATATCCATGTCACAATCCATCTTCCTGGAACATCAGGGTAGAAATTCAAGGCAGGAACCTGGATGCAGGAACTGAAGCTGAGGCAATGGTGGAATATTCATTGTTGTCTTCATCTTCTGGGCCTGCTCAGACTGTTTTTCTTAATATACCCATGAGGTCACTGACCCAGGGGTGGTACCACACACAGCAATGGCCTCTCCAACAACAAACACTAACCAAAAATAATGGACAAAAGACTTGCCTACACGCAAATCTTATGGAAGCTCTTTCTCATTTGAGAGTCCGTCTTCTCAAATTTTTCTTGCTTAAGTCAACTTTGCATAATACTAGTCAGACAAATTGACCCATTCCTTGCTTGACACACCAATACATTATGGAACAATAGCCCTTTCTTTTTTGTTCATCCGACAGTATCTCATAATATAAACATAGTATAACTTTAAAGGTCCTGCAATCTTAAAAATGTCAATAATTTCAAAGTCCAATCTCAAAAATAATTCAAAATCTCTTTCAAAGTTTAATCCTCTCTAAAATATCAAATGTACCCAAAATATCTATTCTCTGTCTTTCTAAAATAGCTTCAGTCTCTCTGAAAATACCCCCAAATCTTTCAACTGTGGACTCTTGTAAAATGAAAGTGAGTAAAATAGTTTTATAGTCCAAGAGTAAAGAACCARGGACAGTCAAATTAAATCAAAGCAAACCAAATGTCAGACTTCAGGGTCTCAGTCATAATATTCTGAGCTCCTCCAAACTTTGTGGGCATATAGCAAATTTAGCTTTTCTGTTAAGCTCAGTCTGGCTCCACTCTACAGCTGCTACTGCTCTTGGTCATAGTCTCACAGCACTGACATGCCTTAAATTTCTGTTCTCTACTACAACTGAGCTATAGCTGTACAAGTAGGCCATCCCTATGTACTCTTTAGGGACTCTAACCCTGCCACATCATTCCAAGCCTCAGCTCCTCTCCATGAACTCTTCAATACTGGAGCCTGTACTGTAATTAAGGTTGAAGTTTCTCCAGGACCCTCTCCTGGCCTCCCTTAAGGGATACCTACTACATAATGCCAAACTTCAGCTGCTCGATATGGTCTCCATGCCTTCMACACCAGTATGACCTGGGGTGACTCCTAGACTTTATCAAATTTGATGCTGGCTTAAGATTCAGCCTGTGCGCTCTTGGGGCCAAGAGGAATACTTCCTAGAGTATTTCATGTCAATGATGCCGGTCTTTTCTTAGTGCTAATTTCTTGGCTTTATTGATTGTCCCAGCAAAGCAAAAGTTTCACTTTAATGGTTCTTATCTCAAAATATGGACTGGTCCTCTTAGAGTATTTAAGGGGTTCTGTAACTTCCCTCTGATACTTTACAAGCCTGCCCCACAACTGAACACCAAGTATTCAAAGCCTAATGGGACTATTCTTATCTGAACCCCTAAGGATCCCACGGCTTCAAATATATCTATGATCCTCTTCTAAACATGTGATCATGTTTCTCACAGTAATATTTCCATGATATAGTACCAATTTTTAAATTATGGTTTGGGTTGTTATGATAATATAGCCCCAGACCACCATGACTAAAATCAACTTATGGAGAAAAGAGTTTATTTTGCTTAGACTTCCATGTCACAGTTCATCTTCTAGGAAAGTCAGGGCAGGAACTCAATGCAAATCCTTGGAAGAAGGAACTGAAGYTGAGACCATGGAAGAGTACCACTCACCTTCTTGCTCTTAGTGGAGGTCTTACATATACATGCCCAGGACAATCTACTAAGGAGTGGCATCTCCCACAATGGTTTGGGCACTCCCACATCTAGCACTCACTAATCAAGAAAATATACAAGAGACATTCATAAGATTGCCTACAGGCAAATCTTATGAAGGCATTTTCTCAATTGAATTCTTCATATTCTTTAATGACTCTAACTTGTGTGAAGTTGCCACAAACCGATTAAGGATGTGGAACTTGCAATTACCACCATTTAGAATCACTGCTCTGGTCACATTTGTGCTGGCAGCTATGTCTGAATCCACTTGGAGCTGCATCTTACCTTAATTAGCTGCATCTCCAAAACTCTGAACCTTTATCTTAGCAGCTTTAAGTAAGACTTGATCTCTATAACTGCACCTTTTATCCACTTCTTGTGAGAAAGCTCACCAGACTCAAGACCAATAAGTTCCAGCCCAGGGGTATTATTAGCCAAGGCCTCACACAATCTTACWAGACTAAAAGGAATATTGACATTCTGATACCTCCACCCAGGCACTGTTCCTCTGTAACTGAATTACTTTCCGCATAAAATACTATTTAATTTAGAAGAAAGTAAACCTCAGTCTTTCAAGTTTTTCCTGGAACTATTTTTATTAGTCACTTCTAATAAAGTCGCTATTTCATCACTTTGCTGTGACAAAAGCAAATAAAGAAGATGGGTTTATTTTGGTTCATAATTTGAGGTTACCAACCATCATTGGTTGGGGCTTCGTGACAAAAGGGTTAGATTGATCACATTGCATCTGTAGTCAGAAAGAACAAAGAGATAAATGCTCTCGGGATGTGATAGCCTTTTTTGTTTTGTACAAAATTCAGTACCTTATCCAATAGGGTTCAACACCCACATTCATTATGCATCTTTCCACCTCAATTTATCAACCTAGAATATCTCTCACATATAACAGAGGTGTACTTCCACAGTACACCCATCGACCTAATAACCAAGACTAACCATTATGCTAATTTTAATTGGGAAGTCAAAAATATCTTAATTTCTTTCTATACCAATATAAACAATGCATGCACTTATGTTTTAATAAATATACTGTTGTATATGTTATTTGAATGGAATGCAATATCATGCCACAATGGTTGGACATATACCATCAATTGTTGTCCAGGAGGCTATACAGGACTTGAGGTTAATCTTTACCTATCTTGGTATTTCTCATAGTCTGTGGTACACTACAGACTTTTGGACACTGTCCATGAGAACACTGGCTAGACCCAAAGCCAGCTGAAATACTGAGTCCTCATAAATGAAAAAGGTAGCAGGGAAGAACTAGGAAGCATGTGGATTATAACAGCTAATAACAATATACAGGGTTGTGTTAAGATTCAAAAGAACAAATATATCATAGTTCTTAACATGGTACTTGGTCTAAGGTTTGCTTTCAGTGTACAAAAGAGTAACAATACTATTAGTATTATTATTTTACTCTGTAGCTTATTTCGTCTTTATTCTATCTGTTTCTAGTCATACCATAAGGCTCCATGGACCATGGTCCCAAAAGCAAATACCTTTTTCATTGATGTTGTTTTGCAAACCTCCCCTTTCATTTCTGCCCCTGTCAAACTCTTAAATGAAACAGAGGCTGTGCTCATTCTTGTGCCTGTAGATGCTTATTCTGTGTGGCTCATGCAAGTTCACTGTTGGAATATCAAGGTCTGTTATAAACTCTCCTAGCTCCAGATCAATAGTACTGTCAAAGATTACTTCTCAAGTACCTGGTATACTCTAGACTTATCAGTACAAGTTGATAAGCACTTCATATTTTTCATTAGAAAATAGATAAATATCATATTAGGCTGACTATTTAAAAGTACCATGTCACTCAAATAATCAGTAGAAGTCTGTGAATTTGAGTTCTATCTACAAAGCCCACATTGTCTATTATCTAAATGTTATAAACCCCTGAAGGTGAAATAATATTTAAGTATCTCAAACAAATTCTGTTTTCCTAATTTCCACATTCTTAAGCATTTCTGTGGTATTTACCTCAATTTAATGTATATAATTTCTCGAATACCTTTGTTCAGTTAATTGGAGTGTGCCAGGGGATCAGATTTAAGTCCCTATTTTCAAAGCTAGCATCATCTTCAAGGAATTCCATTCTTCAACTACATTAGATCACTTTCTTTTCTGCAAAGTCACCTTGCTTTTGTTCCCTCCCAGCCTCCATGGTTTCCCTGATGGAAATATCATCACTTTGTGGACATGGCTGTTTGTTTTGTGTTTGAAGCTTCATAATGTTTTACAAAAGTTCATTCTTCTGCTCCAAGGACTAAGATGTTCTATAAGAACTCATCTCACCTCAACCCAGCCCTCTAAGGCATTTTGGCCTCATGTTATAGAAGTATCTTCTCACTCATCCTTTCCACACTGTGCTAGGATACCCTGATATGCTGTCTTTCCTAAATCTTTCAGGTACTCAGCACAATGTGTGGCGTGTACTGTGTTCTCTAAAACTACTAATGGTTAAATTGCCGTCATTGATAAATGTATGAACACACTTTCATTCTTCTATTCTTAAAAATGACCCCTTCATAGTTTTGTAAATCTATGCACTACATATTTCAACATTCTGTGTGTGCATTACTATGACATAATTTATTTCCATCGTCTAGTACCTAATCTAAATTAGATTTGAGGCGTCCAATTCTCTAATATTAATTTCCATTTTATTTTTAAGAGCCAAGGAAGAACAAACTTTCATAAATGAAGCTGCTCCTTGTATGTACTAATTTCTATTAATAAGCAAGCAAGTTGTCATGGTGATATAATGTTTACAGGGGCTTCCTGATAGCATTGAACCATATTGGCCATATGGTTCCTTACAAATGGACTCCAGGTGGAATGATTTGAGTTTATTTTTATGATTTCTGTTATAAATGTTTCTTAATTCTTCCTTAGACCAAAGAATTGAATCAGTTCCAGACTGTCTGGAGCCAGTATAAGTTCAGAAAATGATGTCTGTGGGGGAATGGATTTTAATATGTATAATATGGTTTAGTTGATGGTAATTATTAACCATCAACTTAATACGATGAAAACAACATATGCTGTTCCTAATTGTTAGGCCTGCTGTATATGCTCTGAGAACATGAATTCTGTAACTAATATTGGTATGCAAAGGATTACCCCTGCAGTCAGAAAGCTTGTTAAGAATTGATTTGTTCAAGTATTAAATCATTAATTTCTAAACAACTCCTTCCTTCTATTCCTCCTTCATTTAATCAATCATGGGACTAATCTCGCCCTGAAAAATATAAATACTCAAAATCACAAGTTTCAACCTTGAAGTTGTAGAATGTTTTGCGATATATATTGACTTATGCATTAACAATTATAAGTATATATCACCAAATGTAGATAGGTATCTGTGGAAATAACCTGCTAAGGAAGAGAAGACATGTCTCTTAGCATGGTTGCAGGAGGAAGTAATAGGTACAGAAGAAAAGGTAGGATGGCAATGTGATTCTCTCACTTGCTAAAGTCGACTCTGTAGCATTGATCTGAACATGACGTAAGCACAGCACATTATGGCACTAGAGAGAAGAATTCCTTCTTGAAATAATGAAGCCACAAAGGAAGAGGGAAAGCCCTAGTAAGTGGATATTACTGCTGTGAGGCAGAGGGAAGAAAACATTCCACACAAAATAATAGCTGCTGTGGGAAAGCAAGGACCAGGGGCAAAGTCTGTGGATACTCCTGGTATGCTAAAATCTAGTTCCTTTCCCTATGGGACACTTCATCCTTTGAAATCAAGTTTTGCTGAACAGTGCGCCTAGGACTGTTGATGTGAGCAATATAAAAGACCAAATGAATTTTACTACTCTAGGAAAGAGTGTTTGGCCAAGTATTATAGAGGTAGACTGGCTGTTGTTCCAGATCATCTTATTGAACAAGGTCAATGAGGACATCTCTATGAGAAACAGAAATGCTCACTTGGGAGAATAGTTTTCTAATTCACCTTTCTTATTATGAAGTTTGTAATACACTTAGTTCAAGATTCTAGCCTATTAAAGAAAATGTCATGAACTTAAAGGAGACTGGATATATAGGAGGGTTTGGAGGAAAGAAAAAGAAGGGAGAAATATTGCAATTAAAGTATAATATAGAGAAATAAAATAAAATTACAAAAGAGTAACGAAACTAGGAATAAAATATGGGGGATATAATGTAATTAAAATATAATCTCAAAAGGAGCAATTTTTATTTTTTATTGAATGTTTAATTTATTTACACTTCAAACACTATCATCCCCTTTCTCGATCCCCCTCCCCCAGAAAACCCTATTCCATTCCCCCTCCTCCTGCTTCTACAAGAGTGTGCTCCCAATCACCCACCCTTTCCTGCCTCTACACCATCAAATTCCCTTACACTAGGGCATCAAGCCTTCATGGTTCCAAGGACCTCTTCTACCATGAGGCACTACAAGGCCATACTCTGCTACATATGTGGCTGGAGCCATGGTTACCTCCATGTGTACTCCTTGGTTGGTGGTTTAGACCCTGGGAGCTCTGGTTGGTTGATATTGCTATTCTTCCTATGGGGTTGCAAACCCGTTCAGCTCATTCAGTCCTTTCTCTAACTCCTCCATTGGGGACCCTATGGTCACTTCAGTGATTGGCTGTGAGCATCCACCTCTGTATATGTCAGGCTCTCATGAGACTCTCATGATACAGCTATATCAAGCTTCTGTCAGTATGTACTTCTTGCCATTCACAATAGTGTCAGAGTTTGGTGACTGTACAGGGGATGGATCCCAAGGTGGGGCAGTCTCTGGATGGCATTTCCTTCAGTCTCTGCTCTTCACTTTTTCACTGTATTTGCTCACCTGAGTATTTTGTTACCCCTTCTAAGAAGGACCTAAACACCCACACTTTGGTCTTCCTTCTTCTAGAGCTTCATGTGATCCGTGAATTGTATCCTGGGTATTCTGAGCTTTAGGGCTAATATACACTTATAAGTGATTGCATACTTCGTTTGTTCTTTTGAGATTGGGTTGCCTCACTCAGGATGATATTTTCTAATTTCATCCATTTGCCAAAGAATTTCATGAATTCATTGTTTTTAATAGCTGAGTAGTACTCCATTATGTAAATGTACCACATTTTATGTATCCATTCCTCTGTTGAAGGACATTCTTATCTCCTTATACAAAGCTCAATTCCATGTGGATCACAGGCCTTGGTATAAAACCAGATACATTGCAACTAATAGAAGAGAAAATGAGGAAGAGCCTTGATAATGTGAGCAGAGGAAAAGTTCCTGAACAGAACACCAATGGCTTATGCTCTAAGATCAAGAATTGAAAAATGGGACCTCATAAAATTGCCAAGTTTCTGTAAGGCAAAGGACACTGTCAGTAGGGCAAAACRGCAATCAACAGATTGGAAAAAGATCTTTACCAATTCAACTTCTGATAGAAGACTAATACTCAATATATTCAAAGAATGTAAGAAATTAGACTCCAGACAATCAAATAACCCTAGCTAATTAAAAACGGGGTACAGAGCTAAACAAAGAATTCTCAACTGAGGAGATTTGAATTGTCAGGAAGCACCTAAAGAAATGTACAACGTCCTTAGTAATCAGGGAAATGCAAATCAAAACAACCCTGAGATTCTACCTCACACCAGTCAGAATGGCTAAGATCAAAAACTCAAGTGACAGCAGATGCTGGGGAGAATGTGGAAAAAAAGGAACACTCCTCCATTGCTAGTAGGATTGCAAGTTGGTACAACTAGTCTGGAAATCAGTCTGGTGATTCCTCAGAAAACTGGACATAGTATTACTTGAACACCCAGCTGTACCACTCCTGGGCATATACACAAAAGATATTCCAACATATGACAAGGATACATATTCCACTATGTTCATAGCATCCTTATTTATAATAGCCAGTAGCTAGAAATAGTTATTTTTTNAGATACATTGCAACTAATAGAAGAGAAAATGAGGAAGAGCCTTGATAATGTGAGCAGAGGAAAAGTTCCTGAACAGAACACCAATGGCTTATGCTCTAAGATCAAGAATTGAAAAATGGGACCTCATAAAATTGCCAAGTTTCTGTAAGGCAAAGGACACTGTCAGTAGGGCAAAACAGCAATCAACAGATTGGAAAAAGATCTTTACCAATTCAACTTCTGATAGAAGACTAATACTCAATATATTCAAAGAATGTAAGAAATTAGACTCCAGACAATCAAATAACCCTAGCTAATTAAAAACGGGGTACAGAGCTAAACAAAGAATTCTCAACTGAGGAGATTTGAATTGTCAGGAAGCACCTAAAGAAATGTACAACGTCCTTAGTAATCAGGGAAATGCAAATCAAAACAACCCTGAGATTCTACCTCACACCAGTCAGAATGGCTAAGATCAAAAACTCAAGTGACAGCAGATGCTGGGGAGAATGTGGAAAAAAAGGAACACTCCTCCATTGCTAGTAGGATTGCAAGTTGGTACAACTAGTCTGGAAATCAGTCTGGTGATTCCTCAGAAAACTGGACATAGTATTACTTGAACACCCAGCTGTACCACTCCTGGGCATATACACAAAAGATATTCCAACATATGACAAGGATACATATTCCACTATGTTCATAGCATCCTTATTTATAATAGCCAGTAGCTAGAAATAGTTATTTTTTTAAAAGACAGAGATAGTTTTAAAATACACTGAAAAGTATATATAGACCACTAGAGTTATTAATTTCACAAGCTTTCTATAGATTTTCTAACATAATTATAACTACTTCAATCCTTTCACAATTCTAAACTGTTTTATTTCCAGAAATGAGTTGATTTGATATTTCAATGCTCTTGACATTTTTTAGCTTTGTTGGCCAGACTTCTAGCTCTAGAGAAGATTGTAATTAACACACAGCTTGAGAGTCAAAAAAATCCTATAAACACTTTCACTGAATTCTAGAACCTCCCTTATCTAAGGGCAACTATCACATTGCTTAATTTGAATAACTGAATGGTAACAAATTGTCTTTTAAAAATACCACCATGTCTATCTTTCTCCATTAGTAATATATTTTGTTTGGTTTTGATACAGGGTCTTCACTAAGCTACTCAAGCTGGCCTCGAACTAACTAAAAATTCTGCCTCAGTCTCTCAAGGACTGAGATGACAAGCATGATCTTCCATGCTTAGGTAAGATTTACTCTACTCATTTTTTTTTTTCATTTGTATAAAATATAGTATTTACCTATATTAAGAGACTTCTCAGGCACTGACCATTAATATGATAATTCTCATTTTACATAAGAATCTATAGAAAAGGAAATTCCTTGGGCTGCTTAAGACCAAATAACTACAGCTTACTTCTCTTTTTCATGGTCCTTTCATCTTGCCTTGCTCACAAGTATGTCCATTGTCTTACTTTCCCAGGAGGGCCTTTGAATACATTTTGTTAATATAAGTACATACTCATAACCATTTACAATATGATTTAGTACTTACTACAGATCTAATTAAAAAGTATTCAATTCAGGGAACTGCACTTATTTATAGTTATTTTAGTGAAATTTGCTGGAAAACAACTAATTAAATTCAAAATTGAAATATCTTGTCCTTCCCTGAATTTACATTGATGTTTATAGCGTAGATAAAACTCTTAGAAATGAAAATAAAACACTGGAGTTCCCCTAGTGCTGTGAGGAAAGAAGATACTTAGCCCTGTATTTCAATGTGCTCCCAGATGCTTTGAAAATGAAGGTTTCAGGCCTGTTACAGCCACACACCCCAGATACACCTCAATTGAAGAATGGATACAGATAATATGGTTTATTTACACAATGGAATACTACTCAGCTATTAAAAATGAGGACWTTGTGAATTTTGCAGGCAAGTGGGTGGAAATAGAAAATATACTGAGTGAAGTAACCCAGACACAAAAGGAAATAGAAAATATACTGAGTGAAGTAACCCAGACACAAAAGGACATACATGATAAGTACTCACAGATAAGTGGATATTAGCCAAAAAGTACAGAATACTCATGATACAACCACAGATAATAAAGTTTAATAAGAAGGAAAGCCCAAATGAGGATGCTTCAATCCCACTTAGAAGGGGGAACAAAATAATAATAAGAGGAAGGAAGGAAGGATGTGGTTAGGAGAGGGGACAGGGGACAGGGGACTAGGATCAGATATGAGGAAGGGGAGACAGGAGAAAAGCTCAGAGGGCTGGGAGAATTCATGGAAATATGCAGCTGGGGTGGGCATAGGGTGAACCTTTTTTAAGTCCCTGAGGCTCCTAGGACTCAATGGGGATGACCTTAGTTGAAATGCCCAACAGTGGGGAGATGGATCCTGAAGGTATAGGGCTCCCAGTAGAGGGATAGAGTTAACCAAACTACCTTCAAAATTTTTGACCCAGAATTGTTCCTCTCTAAAAGAAATGCAGGAAAAAAAAATGCAGCAGAGACTGAAGGAAAGGTGATCCAGTGACTGGCCCAACTTCCATTCCATGGGCTGGCACCAAACCCTGACACTATTACTAATACCATGTTTTGCTTGCAGAAAGGAGCCTAGTGTGGCTGTCCTCTGAGGGGGCCTACCAGCATCTGATCTATGCAAATGAAGATACTTACAGCCAATCTTGGACTGATGTTGGAAAACCCCCTAGAAGACTTAGGGCAAGAACTGAAGTAGCTGAAGGGGATGGCAGGCCCATAGGAAGACCAAAAGTGTCAAATAACCTGGACCTTTGGGATTACCCAGAGACTAAGCCACCAACCAAAGAGCATGCATGACCCCAGGTCCATGGTCCCAGGGACATATGTAACAGAGGACTGCCTTGTCTGTTCTCAGTGGGAAAGGATGTGCCTAATCCAGTATAGAATTGATTCCCCAGGAAAACAGGATGGGAAGTGAGGTGGGMGTGGATGGGAGAGAGGATGGGGGGATGGGAGGTACCCTTTCAGAGCCAAAGGGGAAGGTGTATGGGGACCCACCATCTCAGAGGCAAAGAGGAGGGGGATGATGCAAAGAACTCTAGGAGGGGGGACTTAAAAAGAGGGGAAACATTTTGAATGTAAATAAATAAAACAATTAACAACAGCAACAATAACAACAAAAAAGTGGCACAACCTTAATAGCTGTCTCCCTCAGGCTTGCAAAGGTTGCAGTTTCACTGAGTACATACTTTTTATTACAGAAGTAGACAAGATTTCATACTGTATTGCACATGCACATGCACATGGCAATGAAACAGAAATTTGGCCACACTACTTGCTACTATCACCTTTAGAAAACATTTCTGAATATAAATGCACAGACACCTGTACATACACATACAGAAAGACACACATTACATAACACATGGTATTATGCTTGATGACTTTATTTGCATTGTAACAAATCCTTAATGTCTCTATATCCAGCATAGTAATTAATTCATTATTATTTTAATTAGTAATGATTCAATGTCAAGGGCCACATTTTTCATTAGATGTTTGTTTCAGTTTAAATACTAAATGGAAAGCTTGTTTGGGTCTGTGGATTTCTGAGCCCATCTTTCCTGCTGTCTAAAAGAGTGAAACACTACTGCCTCTCATCCTTCAATATATCCAAATGTAAATGTCAAGAGTTTGCTCCAAAGAAGCAAGTTCTCATGTTGTAATAGCTTCTGTGACATCATAAGTTACCATTCTTAAGAAATGTAATCTATTTTATTTCTTTGTTTTTAATGTATTTTCCTACTTTTGTTTTACATATGGCACATTAATCCCTTCAGCAAACACAGATTTCCTGTGCTGTGCATTTCCTGCATGGATCTCATGGACTTCAGGAAGGAAAATCAAACAAAATCCAGACACACAGAACTCTAGATACCTTTTCAATCTGAAAACATTGGGAATNTGCACACACATACACATATACACACACCTGCACACACACATATACACACACCTGCACATACAGGCAGATGCACACCATACAAAAGAATAAGAAATATAAGAAAAAAAAAGAAAGAAGTTTTAAGCTGGGCTTGATGGAGAACACTTATATTCTAGCATTCTGGGAGCTAAAGGATTAGCTGAAGGCCACCCCGAACCACACATAAAAACCTCGTCTCAGAAGAGGAGAAAGGGTAGAAGACACAGGGAGAAAGGAGGAGGCTGGATCATAAAAAATGTCAGATTTGAAAAAACGGAAAGCCACACACTGGCAATGAGAGTGTAAGAAGAACAAGTCCTTAGAAAACGTTAGTTCTAGAAAACATAGATTTACCTTATCCTGTACTTTCTCCATAAAATATATACAAATATATTCATAGCATTTTTCTGTCAACATGGAGACACAAATTCAAACACCCATGAGCTGATGTGATATATTTATGTGATGTGATATATGAGATGATTTGGCACAGAAAAAGGAATCGGGTAATGACGCATGCCTGCCTGGGCGAGTTAATGGAAAGGAGCCAGTCGCACAGGATCCAATCACACAGGATCCAGTCGCACAGGATCCAGTCGCACAGGATCCAGTCGCACAGGATCCAGTCGCACAGGATCCAGTCGCACAGGATCCAGTCACGCAGGATCCAGTCACACAGACGCACCACACTGGATCCAGTGACGTGACCTCTCTGCATACAGAGCATTCAGACACAGAAAGTAGACGCATGCTTACCCGGAAGTAGGTAGGAGCGGAAGCTCTTTGGTTTCAGACCCCGGGACAAGGGGCTGAGTTGCATATTTTACATACCAAAGCAGACCTGGTTCTCCCAGCATTCCTCAGTCCCTACCTGGCATATCTTACCCCCAACCCTGAACTTTCCAACGCAGGGGCTGGGCTGCCCTCCCCCCCAAAGGCTCTTCCCTATATAATACAGACATTCCATCCTCCTCTCCCTCCCTCCTGTCCTCCCTCCTCCCCGCCCTCCCTTCAGGCTTGAACTGGCTCATTTTACCAGCACAGAACTTATCAGTGGGCTCTGGGAAGGACAATCAAGAATTGTAGGGATTCACAGGAAGGGATCAAATGCTGTAAAACAGATTGTCGGTGGCTATAGTGTGCAGTGAAATGTAATAAATACGCCAAATGCCCTTGGCTTGCACATTTTAGACGGGGCACTTGTCTGGTCCGCCTCAGTCATGTGACCTGGATGTGGGGTATCAGGCCCGGCTGATTCTTTTTTTTTCCCTCTCTTTTAAGGTTTATTTATTTTATGTATGCGAGTACACTGTCGCTATCTTCAGATATCCCAGAAGATAGCATCAGATCCCATTACAGATGGTTGTGAGCCACCATGTGGTTGCTGGGAATTGAACTCAGGACCTCTGGAAGAGCAGTCAGTGCTCTTAACCTCTGAGCCATCTCTCCAGCCCATGGCTGATTCTTATTCTTGGGAGACCCCGTAGCGGTCACTGAAGCCAAGTAGAGAGCAGTTGGCTGTGAAGGGGATCTGCCTTAGCGGTCGCATGGCAGAGATGCAAACACAGGAACAAAAGAAGAAACAAGGTGGAGACAGCCAGGGAGAAAGTGGGTTTGAAACAAGAGAACCCGAACAAGGAAGAAATGGCTCTGCGAAGCCACCCAGCCAGCCATTGTGCTTCAGGGTCAGCCAGACCAGAAACACCTATGAATCCCTCTTTCCTTTTCCTTRTTCCTTTTTGCCTTGCCAAAAATAACCTGAGGGCATCATGGAAAACCAGAGCCAAGTGCAGCGTGGAAAATTAGAGCCTTGAAAGGGACTGTCTGACTGTGCCCTTTCTTCTCCGGAGAAAGACAACAGAATTGGTTTACGAAAACATTTCATTATTCTTTGTTTCACTAAAATTAACTAAAAAAAAAAAAAAATCCAACCAACCAACCAACCAATCAAACAAACAAACAAATAAACAAACAAAAAACAGTTCTTGTTCAGAAAGGCATGAAGGATCTACTCACAAAATTGCTGAAGAATCGTCTGATGTGAAGTTTTGTTTTAATGACAAAGATTTGGGAAGAAGTGGGTTGACAACAAAGTAAGCCAAGCTTTCTGCATGCATTCATGAACACCGCTCTGGTGTTTCTGACCTTTCGGCATTTTCTACCAGAAACCCAAATACACTGGAAGTCAGTTTAAATGACCTCATTCCTCATACAATTCAGCTCAATGGCTACAACTGCAACGCAACAACCATGCATCTTCTTGCAGGTCGACAATGGGACGACATCCGAAGCAAGGGAGCTGGGTATTCATCTCCATTGTTGGAGTTCCCTTTGTGAACATTAAAAAAAAAAAAAAAAAAAAAAAACTTAAACTTGAAAGGCAAATGTTCCTGTTGATGCGGGAGGTACTTGGACCTCCATCTTACCTTCACTGCACGAAAATTCCAGGAGAAGATTGCAGTTGGAAATACAAAAGCGATCGTCCGGAGACCTTTCTCAAGAATTCTGCCCACTCTGCCCCATAAAGAGGGTACAGAGCACATACCACCCAAGCAAGGCTGGTACGGTGCCAACGAGGCCAGAGGCAGAAGCAGCCAGGACACTGGCCTCATTACAGGACAGCCATCCCCCACAACAGATGCAGCCCCACCCAAACAAGAGTTTGCGGACAAAGGAGAGCTAAATCCCTTAGCCACTCCCAGCCCCCTACCCTTCCCCAGAATGGCTGGGGCCTCAAAGGGACCAGGTGGCATCGAGGACAGTGATGCCATCGGCCCCTGGGAACGGGCATCTTCAATCTGCTCAATCAGGACTGTAACGACTTCTTGTTGCCTTTTGGCCGGGAGAAGGTGCAGACAGCGCATGCGCTCTGTGTGGCTCAACACAGCTGAAAATGAAATGGCGACCTGCTTTAGAATGATGATCCGATCYGGAACTGGGAGATCTCCAAGGTGCCAGTTCTTCTTCCTGGTTCCCTTCCTTGGGTCACAACAGCAGGAACAATATGCATCCATATCCTTCCGCTTTAAATGGGCTTACTAATAAAAAAGCATTGACTTTGGCAGAGTGAGCCAATGTATGTCCAGTGCTAATTCTTGGTATCTGATAATATGGAAGGACCCGTATTCGAATTATGACAATTATCTTGCTGGTATTAGTATTTCGACCCCTTTACCTGGAATTTAAACTCTCCTCAAAGCAACATTTAGGCATCTCTTATTAAGGTTTGGACCTTAGATGTCCAACTAAGCCCTGTGTGATTAAGGCTTGGTCCCCAAGGAGGTGCTATTGGAGAGGGTAGAGCCACTAAGAACCCATTGGGGAGCATTAGAACCCAGCTCCTCTAGTCATCGGTGACTGTCTGTCTGTCTGTCTGTCTGTCTGTCTGTCTGTCTGTCTGTCCATCTATCTGACTATCTATCTTTCTATCTATCTGACTATCTATCTATCTATCTGACTATCTATCTATCTATCTATCTATCTATCTATCTATCTATCTATCTATCTTTATCTATCTATCTGACTATCTATCTGACTATCTATCTATCTATCTATCTATCTATCTATCTATCTATCTATCTATCTATCACACATCCCCATACAGTACACTAAGCCACCACCTGTACAATGCAATGGGGTCAAGTGACCATCAATGGAAGCTCCCGAAATCATGAACCTATATGAACCTTTCCTCCTTTTAAGTTATTCACAATGGCATTAAGCTGACGAACGAATCTCACCAGGGATGTAAAGTGAGAAAGACTCATCAGACACACACGTGAAAAACCACAC
>BDUI01001188.1:89632-107369 GCA_002335545.1 Apodemus speciosus
GAGGGGGGGGGACGGGGACGGGGGCGGGGTGTGCAGCAGAGACAAGCCTTGTTTCCAAATCAGGACCTTGCAGGAACACAGCACTGGTCTCCAGGGCCACAGAAAGCTGCGTATCACTTGCCAAACTCCTTCTCCAGCTCTGCAAAGCCCTCTGGCTCCACCTGCCTCCCCAGTGTGTGGTCAGTCATTTCTCATGGTCTGGGGCTCCCCCTAAGACTCAAAGTTCCCAGGGGATAGGCCATGTGTTCTTCAAACTGGCAATTTCTGAGACCAGGCCTTGGCTTCCTCAGGCTAGAGCTGCCTGCTGTGTCTCCCTCAGACCAGGTCTCTCTGAGGACAACACTCAGAATTAGAGCTTTCCCAGATGGGGTTGTGTCCCACTCAATCCGGGGCTCCTTCGAGGCAGAGCCAGGCCTCTCCTGGYTTCTGGCACCAGTCTGGAGAAAGTTTACCAGAGCTCAGGAGTCCAGAGTTCCTGGTCATCTGTCTCTAGATACAGCTTTGTAGAGCTGAGAAGTTTTGATACTTGGAAGGTTCCACCTCCATCACTTCAGGGCATCTGTCTGACTCCTCAGATTCCCCTGGGTCGTGAGGAAACAGCGATCCTGCCCTCAGACCAGTGTGAGACGTAAATGAGATAATAAGAACAAGAGTCTAGGCAAGGTGCCCAGCTGAGGGCAATTAAAAAGTAAAGAAAGAACTGGAGTCTTGAGCCATTTGTTAGTTAGACAGAACCCCCAGCCATATGACTCTGAGTCTAGGGCCAAGACTGGCCCTCGAAGGCCACAGAGTGACCCAGGTCACTGTCCAGGCTAGGGAATCCTCTAAGCTTCCAGCCTGCAGCTGTCTAGAGACACAGTTCAGGCAACAGTGGCCTGGGGCTCCTTCGGGACAGGGCCAGGCTCTAGCCCCCACCTTGAGCTCCCAGCTCCAGTCACCACCCCATGATGCTCCGAGCCTCTCCCTGCCTCTCCCACCACCATGTGGAAAAGTCCAGATTCTTCRTACAAGTGACATTCGCGTGGTATGACACTTCTGGGCTGGACAGAGGACCCCTGGCCAGGACCAGACAACATAAATATATCTGGGGAGTTTACATTGTCGGGGGCTTGGAGTACTCATCACTCTGCAAGCTCTGCCCCCTGTTTATTCCCTGAGAGTTCATGGCCAGGGCGCCACCGCTGGAGGGAGGTGGAGGGAATCTTTGGGTGACTGCAGCTGCAGGGACATCAGTGCGCTGAAGGAGCCTGGGAAAGCCTTCTGGGCCACACCCTCCCACCTCCGCCAGCTGCACCAGCCCTGCTCCAGAAGATGCTGTTTGCAGGAGAGAGTCCCAGGATAGCGCGGCCTCCCTGGACTTGTGGGTGGAGGCCCTTGGTCATCCTCTCCTCTGACCTCAGCCCCACCCAGCTCCAGCACACCCTCTCAGGTCCAGCTAAGTGGGTTCAGGCTTGGGCTAATCTTTACTAGCTGCTCCTGTGACTTGCCCGGGGCTCTTTTCTGGGCTTACAGCAGTTCCCCCCACTCTGTTACCCTCCACACCCTCTGAGAAGCAGGCTGAGCCAGGACTGTCTTGGTCTGCCCAGGAGGGCGGGAACCCAAAAGGCTATTCTGGCTGTCCACAGTGCTTCCGTTCAGGGTCAACCGGACAGTGGTAATAGCCTCTCTTTGGCCTGCGTAGGACCCACCTGGCAGAGAGAGAAACTGAGGCAGAGCATTCAAAGAAGGCCGGTGAGGCGGTTGCTCACAGGGACTCAGCTGGGGAGGCTGGGATTCGAGCTGAGCTCTAGAGAGAGGGTTCCGTCTTCTCTGCTTGGCCCTTCTTACCCAGAACCTGACTCTTACCTAGTGTGCAAGGACACCTTCCCAAATAGGAGACACCTGTCTTCCCCACAGACTTTCGTGTCAGAAGATGAGATCATGACCATTAGTTTCCATTTTCACTGGCAGGGCAAAGTCTCATGCCAAACAGGCAAGAGGGAAAAACCAATAATAATAACAGCAGYGCCAGAGCTGCCTCTGGCGAGTGAGCTAAGCGGACCTGCTTCTGTCTGCTCTGAGTCCTGAAGTCCCGCATCTCAGGAGCGCCTCGCTGTGATGTGCTTCGCTGTGCCTCAAGGACACATGGTGTCCGTAGGACAAAGAGGCAAGGTGACTTGTCTGAGGTCACACACTGCTATTGGCAGAGCCTGTATTAAAACTCAGAGCCTGTGCTGTGGGCAAGGAAAGGAGGTTGAAAGCTGGGTGTGGTGGCTCAGGCAGGTAGATCTCTGTGAGTCTGAGGGCAGCCTGGTCTATATAGTGGACCGCAATAGTGATACCCTGTCTAAGAAAAAAAATCAATGAAATAGAACTGGAAAAATGGCTCAGTGATTAAGAGCGAACACTTGTTACTCTTACAGAGGACCTCTGGTTTGATTCCCAGCATCCACGTGGCGGCTCACAGCCATCTATCACTCCAGTGCCAGAGAATCCAGATCCCTCTTCTGGTCTCCATGGGCACCAGGCATGCAAGTGGTGCACAGACTTGCATGCAGACAAAACACTCGTACGCGTGAAATAAGATGAATAAACTTACAAAATTTTAAAATAAATAAGTAGAAGCTGATTTTTAAATACTGGTTTCAACTACGAGTGTGTGAGTGTGAGCATGTGTGTGTTTGCAAACACACACATGCACACACACACACACACACACACACGCCCAGCCAGTGGCGGGGACACATGAAGCTGGGTCACATGTTTTGAGGGCCAATGGAAGAAACGGTATGAGCTTCACAGCAGGGCTGGAAGGAAGCGGGACTATATAAACCATTCCTAATGGTGCGGAATCACATGACAGGCCTCGTTTCACATGACCTTGGCCACAGCACCTGTGGACTGGTGTTCCCGGAGTAGCGACAGTTGGTGGTTGTCTTTGCCGTATGGACACAGTAGACAGAGGTGGGAGGTGCTGGTGACGGTACTGATTGGGGAGATGTTGTGTGGAGGTAACGGTGGAGGTGTTGGAGACGGCCACAGTTGTGACACAATGAGAAAGGAGCTGGTGATTGAGCCAGATGTGAACCCCCTTTCCAGCTGCTCTGGGCAGGCCCTCACAGTTGATGCCAGCATCCTACAATCTAGACCTTGCAAGCTAACTGGGGTTGAGCACTTGGGCATTCATTTTATCAAATGTGACACCAAGCCACAAAGAAGTCAAGTCCTGCTTGTTCAAGGTCACAAAGCCAGGAAGAGCCGGCCGATCAACCTGCCTCAGCTGTCTGGCCCCAATGCGCGTCAGCTGCCTGCCCTTACAGAGTAAGGTGCCAGGACAATGTCCCGATGGCCTGAGTAGGTGGGCCGGGCCGGGCCGGGCGGGGCCGGGACATGCACTCTCACACAGCGGGCTTTGGTTTGGGCAGGGAGGAGGCACAGAGCCACATGACGGAGGAAATAGTCCTAATGCCGGCCCCACAACCCACATGCAGTGTGACCTTCTCTGGGCGGCAGCCAAGGTGGATGCCAGCTGCCAGGTGACAGCAAGCCTGTCGGCCAGTTGGTGGAGCCTGGCAAGAGCCTCACACACCAAAGGGGTGAAGTCAGGAGTGGAAATAATCCTGGAACCAGAGGAAAGCTTGCTTTCCTGGAAAGTTCTGCTCCGATTGGCTTATGGCTGGAGCTTCGCTGCAGGCCTTCCCAGTCAGAAGCATGGTTATTAATAGCCCCAAAGCTGCCTCTGTCCCCACCCTCGGGAGAAGGCACAGCTTTTAGGGCCTCCCCCCTGCCCCAGGCAATAGGTCCCACTGGTGGAAGGATAGAGGACCGCCCCCCGCCCCCCCAGGATCTGAGCTCCAGATAGAAGGTGTACAGCTCTAGACTTCATTCCTTTTAAAGTCCCCCAAATGCTCTCCAGTTCAGCCACAGATCTGGGGCTCAGAGGAAATAGAAGACAGGGGTGGGCGGCCTCCATGCAAGTGCACTGGTGTGCAAGCATGCACCGATGCTTGGGTGGTGGCTGAAGGTGCAGACCTGAGCAAGATTATAGGGTGATGATAGAGTCCTGGGGACACCTGAGGCTGCCCGGGGACCCACAGATTGGCTGTGCAAACTGCATATTTCACTTGYTTGTTATTCCTGTGCCTTTGTGAGCCTGGGTGACGCGTGGGTGTCTACTGTGAAGGTGATGCGGCTGTGCCAGCACCTCTCCTGCCAAAGCCTAAATATTCCACGCCCCCACCCTACCTGCTGGACTGACCTCATTAGGCCCAGGCCCCCATGTTTGGAGGGTAAGGCTAGGGAAAAGTGACAACTCCTTAGTCCAAGTGCAGAGTCCCGAGGGCAGGAGGGAGAGTCCTGGAAGCAAGGGACACAGAGCTTAATATAGTCAGAGGGCTGGCTAGGAAAATGTTGTCTCCTATTGCACCTGCCACTTCAGGCCTCGTCATATGACACAGCTCCTGCTACTGAGGCCAGCGAAGCAGGGTGCACCCACTCCTGGGTGGAGCTGAGCCACCCCACGTCCTCAAATGGAGCTCCTGACCCAGCTGTTCCTCCTGGAAAAGAGCAGGGTCCAAAGAACTCACAAACAATGTGCCTCTACCAGGGCCCAGCCAGGAAGGAGGACAACTCCCCCCTCCCTAGATCCCAAAATTGCCAATAGAGAGAGAATGACCTTCCATCATCCTCAGTCCACGACCTCCTCACTACTGCCCCCTAGAACCATAAGAACCACCCTAGACTGGGCTAGCTCAGTGTTCAGCCTAGGGTGGGATGGTGGAACCGGGACAGCCAGGTGAGCAGACCCTCCCAGCCACTGCAGGAGATTAGACACCAGCTCCTCCTGCAGAGAAATCGCTAAACCAACATGAGGGGAAGAGGCCACCTTGTCCTCAGGGATCCCCGGTCTGAGTGGACCACGTGTCAGCTCCCTTCTGTTGAGTGTCTTGTTCAGCCTCGTGGGTTTTACTCAGCTCCTCRGGGGTTCAATCGGGCCATGATGCAGCCCGCATGCACCCCTGAAGCTACCGACTGTGTATCATATCACACAACCTGGACCAAAGGTTTGGGGCCATTTGTTTTTGAGAGAGGGGTCTTATGTAACCTAAGCTAGCTCTAACTCAATATATAGCGGAGGATGACCTTGAATTCGCAGCGATCCACCTGCCTCTGCCCCCCCAAGGGTTGGAATTATAGGTGGAACTGCCACAAACCCAATTTATGCATTGATGGAGATCAAACGTGGGGCTTCAGACTTGCTAGGCAAGAACTCTCCCAGCTACGTACTCGGCTCAGTAATTTTTTTTTTTTTTTTTTTTTACCAATTGGGGTTTGTTTTTTCCTGTTTTCTTTATCTTTTGAGAACAGAACTGATGTGACTGGTTTTGTTGTTGTTGTTTGTTTGGGGGGTTTTTTTGTTTTCGTTTTCGTTTTTAATGTGTACTTTTGGGTAATGGTAGCATTTTTTAAAAAAATATTATTTGTGCATGGTAAGCGTTGGCACACACATGCTTCAGTGGCGGTCAGAGGACAGTTTTCAGGAGTATGGTCGCTACTCCCCCTGTCAGACTTCAGGATGTCCAGCTAGTGCAGCAGAGGCTTCCTCCCAGTGAGCCATCTTGCTGGCTCTGTGTACCTCTGTGTGTGTGTGTGTGTGTGTGTGTGTGTGTGTGTGTACATCAGCCAGCTCTCCGCTCGAGTGGAGTTTCTTCCTATACTCATTAAATGATACCACAAGACCCAGTGTCCCTAGACCAAGCCTTCAACTGTGAACGTCACCAGAAAACATCTCCCAGTAGCTTCTGGTCAGTCATTTCCTGGCTATCAAAAGACACAACACAGTGGATTTTTACATATGGATATACCAGCTCCCCACCAAGACCGAACGGGGTGTTTCCAGCCCTCCAAGAGGCTCCATCAAGCCTCTGTGTGTCTTTGAACTCAAAATAAAAGAACYGTAGGGTGTGCCCCTGCATTAGCTCTTCTTTACTCTCGCTCTTCCCTTTTCGTGGCTGAGTAGTGCTCCCTTGGGTTGACCTGCCACGGTTTCTGTGTCTATTTCATGTCAACCCGTCCTTTTAAGGGAGTGGCCCTGGCTAAGAACTCTAGGAAAGACGAAGATTAAAATCACTGGGCTAGTTGATCTCAGTCGTCAACTTTTTTGGATTAAGAGGGACCAAGGAGATTATTAAAATCCACTTCTGGGTGGATCTGTGAGAGCATTTCCCTGATGTGGGCGACGCCACCCCACAGCCTAAAGGCCCGGGTGTGGTTTAAGGGGAGGGAGGGAGAAAGCTGGCTCCTGAGAGCATTTTCCTTCTCTCCTCAAGGCCAACTCCATGCTGCCCTGTCACACCCTCCCCTCTGTGATGGACAGGAACCCCAGAAACCAGGAACCGAAATACATTCTCTCACCCTTCACTTGGTTTCTTTGGGTATTTGCTCAAAGCAATACTAAAACGAACACAATTATTGACCTATCCTGAGTCAAAAGAGTCTTTAGAACCCTTGATCACTTTTAAGAAAAGGGGGGGGGGACAGAGGCAGGAGCTCCCAAAGAGAATGTCGCCAACATCATCTAGGGTACCATATACAGATCATCATGGACTTGATGGCTTCAAACATCAGAAAGGTATTCTCCTGAAGTCAAGGAGGTTAGAAGTCCAACATCAAGGCATACGCAGGGTTTATGCCCTGAACACCTGAAAGCTAAAGGGAAGACTGCCCATGCCTTCTCCTTGTTCCTAGTGGGCTGCTGGCAGGCCCCGGCTTGGAGTCACATCACCCCCGTGTCTGCTTCTTCACCTGACTTCTCTCTGTGTGTGCTTCTGCATTTCTGCATCTCTAAGTACACCAACCATTGTCACCTTAACTTGATGGCAGTCTCCGAAGAACTTGTTTCCATATAAAGTCACATTCCCAGGCACTGGGGATACGGGTCCTAATAAACACACACCAGTATTATAGCAGTAGGTTTGTAAGTGTACATGTCTGAGCAGGTGAGGATGGTGTGTGGGTGTGGATGGTGTGTATGTGTCTGAGTGAGTGTGTATGGAGTGTACAAGCCTATGGAGTGTACTAGTGTGCTAGTGTGTCTGCCTGTGGTAGTGACAGTGTGTGTGTGTGTGTGTGTGTGTGTGTGTGTGTGTCTGGTTCTGTTGGTGTGGCTGTGAGCATGGGTTTAGCAGCACGTGCATACGTGTGCTCCTGGAACCACAGCTTGGAGAGCCTGCTGGGCAGGCTAGGTGGTGGCGGCAGGCTGGAGATGGGTTTAGGCTAAGGAGGCAAGGGCCCTGCCTTGTGAACCTAGAGGCTAGCCGGTAGAGGCTGACTGTCTGAAGCAAGGAGGAGGGTGTATTGAGCCAAGGTGCAGGTGCAGGCAGGCAGGTAGGCAGGTGRTTCCCACAGCAGTGGCGATTCCCAGGTTCCCTTCCAGGAATGTTCCTAGAAAGCCCCTCCACCCAGGTTCCCAACCCTACTGCCTCATTTGCCTGGTCAGGGAGGTGCTAGGTGACTCATCCCCCTCCCGGGATGAGAAGCCAGCTCTTGGCTACTTGTTAGAGAGCCACTCAGGAGTGGGGCAGGTCGCCAACCCTTCCTGGGCTCCACCCCCAAGCCAATCAGGGCAGGCATCTAGCCACGCCCCCACACCCCTCACCTGTGCCTTGCATCTAGATGGGGTTGGATGCCAGGAATCAAAGAAAGACTAGGGCAGGCAGTCTCACYTCTTCCCGAGGCAAGTTCACCTCCAAAAACCCAGGTAATGGGATACCAAGGGGTCGTCGCCCCCCCCCCGACCCCCATCTGCTTGTTACATCAACTTGGGGCCCGTACTGAACCAAGACAACTCTCCAACCAAGTTCTGCTTTCCCATCTCCTTGTATTATTCAAACTCAACCACTCCAGGTTCCCGAATTAAGTCATCTAAGATCACACACATTCGTTGGATTTATTTTTAAGTCTCTCTGACAATCACATCTTTTACCCCCACCCCTAACTCCAACAGAAGCATCAGTGGTCTGTCTGCCTCTCGCTCCCACAGCCCCGGGTCCTCTACAGGTCCTGATTCTGGCACTGCTGTGGGAATGGGCTTACTGCCCAAGTACGTGGATGCCCCGCTGCAGCGGGACGTCTCGGGAACAGCTTGTGCTTGTGTGCATGCCTAGGTATGGGTGTGGGAGCCTTCGGGGACTTCCTGAGGAGCACGTTGGGGTGTCTGAACGTGTCTCCCCTTTCTGTCTCCTTTCCTAGACTATTGCCATTATCAGTTTCCAGATTCTTGGGCCCCAGGAGAAACCACTTACAAGTGGGGTCAGAGACACCCAAGTCTCCAGGCCCGCCCAAGTTGGGCTGCCAGCACCCTCGAGACAGCTTTGCCCCACCCAGGCAACAGAATGGGGTGATAGGAAGAGGCAGTGGGGTGGCTTCCAGCTTCCTTCCTCGATGGGAGCTCATTACTGCAGCACTCAGTGGGTTGTGGGAGGGGGTGTGGAGCCAGGACTTGGCGCTGACTACAAAGGGTAGGGGGCACCCCCAGCACTCCTCCTGCTGGCAGCAGGGGCTGGAGGAGGGGCTATGACGTTTGGTGGCCTCATGTGGCTGGGAGGAAGTAGCTAATTGCTGACCTGATGACTGGGCGGCCTGAGGAGTGGGGTGATGACACCACGGGCGGGCGGGYGGCAGCAAGCACTCAGCCTAAGGAGGGGCCCTTCAGCAATCGGGTGGGTGCACCCTGCAGAGGGCAAGCCTGGGGTGGCTGTCGTTAACAAGAAGGGAGTGGGGGGGTTGCTGAGGCTGTGACCGTGGGAAAGGGCTTTCCAGGGCCTTCCCTCGGCTTCCAGGAAGAGTTCAGACGCCCTGAGGCATGAGGGGCCTTTGGAGGGGTGCAGGGACAAGGGATAAGCCACAGTTCCTATCTTTGCTCCCCTGACTTGCTCACCCCACCCCCACCTCATCCCTGCAGCCTTGGCTTCCTGTTTGGCTCCTTAAGTGGTCCGGGTTGATGAAGATTTCAGCAGAGCTTGCTAGAGGCGTGGAGGGAGAGGAGCAGGGCCCCGGGGACTGCTGAGGCTGGCAGAAGGCTGGGAATCTGTTGAGATGTTCGTGGGCAGACAGGAGGCCAGTAGGACCACTGCACCAAGACCCACTCTACTGGCACGAATCTTGGGTACCCAGATCTCAGAGCTCCCCCAAACCCCACTCTCTTCCCAACCTAATTGGGTACAGGTAGACACAGCCTTCAAATGCCCTGGCAAGGACCAGGGTCAGATCAGAGGATGTGGATGCCCTCCTCCAAACTCGAGAGCACCTCCATAGGGGATCCCTGGAAGGAGGATCCATGCATCTGGAAGGCAGTCTTCTGGGCCCCCCCACCCCCGGCTCCTCCTTTGGTGATCCCTGCACTCACTAGTACCGGCAGGGATCACCAGCTCTGCTCTGGGAGAGAGAGAGACTAGGCCTCCAGCAAGCCGCAGATCCTGCTCCAGGGGCAATTGGGCATAGTAGAAACATGCTAACCCTGGAACGTCTGGTAAGTCAACCCCTGACCTCAGGAAGTTCCCAGTCTGGTGGAAAAGATATACACACCACTCTCGGTTCTGCTCTGACGGGCCAAACCTTGCTTCCCAGACTAAGAGGGAGAGACTCCTGCCCTCAGGGAGCTAGGAMCATACTGGATTCCAAAGGCAYGTTTTGGGGCACAGGAAAAGTTTCTGGACTGACTGCCTGCTGTGAGGGATGGAAGATATCCAGGTAAGCAGAAGAGAAGGTAACAAATATCCTAACATAAGTATATCCCATACAGCATTTGAGATATACTTATACTTAGCTTCATTCTGTGTAACTGGATATCCTGTGTTATTTGCCAAATAACAAAAGTGTCCAGCTTGAGAGAATCAGAGACAGACACAGCTCCTCATGACTGGTGTATATGCGTGCGTGTGCGTGTGCGTGTGTTGGGGGAAGCGTCCATTCCTGGGGCTCAGCTGTAGCAGTTTAAAATTCCTTCCAGGCCAGATCCCTAATCCGCCCGCACAATGCTGGCCTTCTCCCCCGCCGCCCACGCCCTCCCCAGAGGGGCCATGGCAGTGCCACCAGGGGCCTCTTTAAGCCCCTTTGAAGCCTCCAGAGCGCGCACCGCGGGAGGCCCGGCCGCTATGCCAGCTATGCCAGCTATGTCCCCGCTGCCGCCGGCCACCACCGCGCCCCCATTAATGCGGGCTAATCTGGCTAATAAATAAACTCCCCTCCCTGAGGTAGCCCCCCGCTGGCCCCTCCCCCTGCTCTCCCGAATTGATTCAGAACTGGGCCAGAACTCACAGCCCCTTCCTTCTGCGCTGTGACTTGACACCTGTCGCATCCCAGCCTAGGAGGAGCTGCGATGCACTTGCCCCGCTCTTCCTCGGTGCACCTGCCTTTGGGTAGCAGGACGCCCCGGGAACTAGGGGGTGGTGGTGGTGGTGGTGGTGGTGGGGAGATGCCCGTCTCAGAGCGCCCCCTGCAGGTGGGACGGCTCCCCGCTGCAGGGTTCCCCCAAGGGAAGGCCAGGCCGGGAGCCCTGCGGCAGGTGACTCTTGGCCTTCTGCCACGGAAGTCCCTTCTCCGTGGCCTCTGCCGCCCCCCGCGTCCCTGCCTCGATTCCGAGGGTGACTCACAGCGGAGGAGCAGCCATCTCCTCACCTCATACATCACACCGGAGCGCGTGCAAAGGGAGAAATTACAGGACGCGGGCCACGGCTAATGCATTCTAATTACCCACCGCCGCTGCCATCCGTGGCCTCAGCAGCACTGGACCAACGGGAGCTGTCATTGTAATTAACCCCACTCCCCCACTTCCTGGACCTAGAACCCACACCCTGCCCTCATGACCCCTCCCAAGTCCCCAGCAGCACCASCAGCAGCAGCAGCAAAGGCTCCACCTGCCACCACCTCCAGGGGCTGTTCCACGCCCTATAGGACTGTCCTCTGACCCGAGATAGTCATACTCCCCCATAGAGGTGGGAGACTTTGAAAGCCCAACCGGACTCACTTTCTCTGCTGGAAGGGGGTAGGGGACAAGGCCCCCATTTCGTTGACTGGAACAAGAAAGTCTAGGGGACGTTAACTCTCCATAAAAGGCCATGGGAGACACTACAATGTCCCCATTTTTCTTCTAGGGCACAGAAGCCTGGGGAAAGCCCTCCTGGTCAGCGTTAGCTCTTACCGGTGAGTGTGGGATAAGCACCACTGGCTCCTTTTAAGTAAGTGCAATACCCTCCTGTGTATTGTAATTAACCCCACTCAGGCGTCAGACCCACCTCTCAGGCCTAGAGTCCCTCTGCTGACCAGCTGCAGTCTGTGGGGAGCAGGCTGTACCATGGGAGCCGCAGAGCCACAGACACCCCGCAGAGCCACAGACACCCCGCTGCGCCTATTCCTGGGATCCCCTCTCCTCTATCATCTCTAGGCACCCCATTTCTGGTGACAGTGATGGCTGGGTGTCACCGTAACAACTCTTTTTTTTTTCTATCCCGAGTCCAGTCTGTCTTGGGCCGCCATTTTCTGGCAGGCCTGGCAGATGCCTTCTTACCATGAGACCAGTCCCTGAGGGCAGAACCTTCTCTGTCTCCCTCAGGGTGCACTTTCAGGAAAGCCCAGGAAGAAAGGCCACCCAGGGCCTAGGCTGTGTCTCCCCACCCACACGGAGGCTCCCTAAGAAGAGATACTCAGCCTCCCCATTTAGACTGGGGCTCCCCGAAGGCAGGCCCCGGCTCCTCAGACAGAGGCTTGCTGAGGACAAGACAGTATCTTACACAAACTCGAGTTTCCTGAGGATAGGCCRTGTCTCCTTCAGACTTGTTTTCCCTGAGGACAGGTTTTGTCCCTTCAGACTTAAACTCTCTGAGGACACATGTCCCCTCGGAGTGGATTTTCCTGAGCTCACAAAGCCTAATGACTTCTCCCCGTAGATGGGACCTTTGCACTCCACCCTCTGGCTCTTTGTGGGGCACAGATATCCCTCCCAGGACACCATTTGTCATACTTTGATGAATGAAACTTACTAAGAATAACTCAGTCCTTGTCTCTAAAGGACAGGGGTCGGGGAGGGAGAAGGCCAGTTCTCGTGAGGGGTGTGGGGAATTGGGTACTATCTGTCCATCCACAGACCAACAGCATTTCCTGGGTGCCCAGGTAGGCATCACAGGAGGCACAGTGACCCGCAGAGCTCCTTACTTTGCCGTGTCTAATGGTAAGAAGCATGGAAACATCCACAAGGCTCACCCACCTTTCTAGCCAGCAGTTGTCACCTTAGAGCCACCTTCTGTGCCTGATCACAGCTCTCTCTACTTCCTCTCCTAGCAGGAGGGGGACAGAAACCCGGTGCCAGCTTGGATGGTGACGGTTGTCCGTGGGCATGAGGAACCCCTCCCAGATGGCTCTCCCCACCCTACCCCCGTCCCCCTCGCCCGACCCCATCCAAAACCTCAAGCCTCCAGTTCAGAACTGAGAGTGCTCTCCGGTGCAACGGTCCTCAAGGGGACATCTTAGGGGCCCCAGGGAGTGGGCAGACATGACCTTAGCCCATGTCTGTGACAGTGCCTTCCTGGCACACCGCGCTGCTTGCCACCTCCTCAAAGGAACATGTCTGCCTGGTTTTGACAAAAACATTAGTGTATGAGCCAGGCAGCCTGATATGGTTCTCGCTCTGCTGCTGACATCACTGTGACCTTGCGAAGCCATTTGCTCCTCTGGGACTCAGTTTCCCTGCATTTAAAGTGAATCTCTTTAGGATTTATGGTTTTCGAACCTTTCTTTTTAAAATGTCTCCTCTTAAAGAGTAATGTGGCATCTCTCTTCTCTGAGGCAACAGAGAAAAGGTTGGACTTCTATAACAGAAGCAGAAATGGGGGGGAAGAAATGGGGGACAGCCCAGCAGGGCCTGGTACCTGCTTAGGACCCCAGCAGCCAGGAGGCCAAGGCTAGGATTCAATGACAACTTAAGCTGTATAGGGAGTTTGGGGACAGCCTGGGCTACAAATTGAGGCTCTGTCTTTGAGGATGATGAGGATGATGGTGGTGGTGGAGGAGGAGGAAGGAGGCTACAGGGATAAAATGGCTCAGTGGTAAAAGGTGCTTACTGCTCTTTTGGAGGCTCCAAGTTCCGTTCCTAGTACCCACATAGGGAAAACTCATAACTGCCTGTAATTTTGGTTTCAGGGGCTTTGAAGCTCTCTGGCTTCCTTGGGCATTTGCACACACATGGCTCACACAAACATACTCATACATGTACACACATGCACATACACATACATAAAAATTAAATATAATAATAATAATAATAACAATAACAATAATAATAGGGTCATAAGCCCCACACTTGGTCCATAATGCGCCTCTACATTCCTGTGCATGTACACAGATCAGCGCTGGGGTACTTGAGAGCTCACTGTGCAAACCTTTGAGCCGGAAATCCTTTTCAACTCAAGGGCTGGGCGCCCAGGACAGGGTGCTGACAGACGGAAGGAGCAGGCAGTGMTTGTGCACTGCCCAGGCCTATGGGAGCTTGAGCTGGCGAGGAGAGGCCTTTCAACATTGGATCCGAAGCTGCAGGCCTGTACAAACCCTTCCCACTCACGGAAGGCACTGAAGCTGGTCGAGGAGTCGGGATCTGGGCTGGCTAAGGCGGAGCCCACCTCTGAAGGTGAGAAGGAGATAGCTTTTCTCTAGGATCCCTCTCACATGCCGAGAACAAGGGCATCATGGGAGAGGTGGAGAGAGCTGGCAAGGACTGAAGGCTAAAGGCTGCACAGGGAAGCTCCCCCAACACTGATCTAGAAGCACGAGAATGTGGCACCCACGAGCATGTCAGCTGAGAAGGGGCCCGCAGGACCTGGTGACAGGAAAGGAAGCCTGGAGAGGGGAGCAGGTGTGCCTCAGGAAAGAAAGATGTTACCCCATAGGAAGGCAGCCTGCGCCTGGAGCCTCCTAGCTCGGGCATCAGGGCGGGTCTTCAGACTTGACAGCCTGCTTGCCAACTGTGAGTGAGCAAGGCCTGCGTTCAGCCCTAGATGCCTGATGTCACCAGACAAAGGAGCTGCATCCCTCCCTTCATTCTGAGCAACCTGAGAGGCCATTGTTCCTGAAGTCCCTCAGGGAACATGACAAGGGATTTAAGGGTGACTCCAGGCCTTGTCCCACTAGGGTGTAGGGTAGTGGAGGAAGAGATACTTCACCCTACCTCCCCCATCTCAGACACACAGACACACACACACACASAGACATAGACACACAGACACACACAGACATAGACACAAAGAGACACACACACAGACAGAGACACACAGGGACACACACACAGAGACAGAGACACAGGGACACACATAAATGCACACGTGTGTGCATACACAGATACATAGAGACACACAGAAACTCACACACGTGCACAGACACGTAGACACACACATGCGCAATCACGCACAGGCCCAGCTCCAAGCACTAAGACGTAATAAGGAAGTCAGCTGAGGGCCATCATGGGACTCACAATTCAGGGCAGGAAGGACAGATTATCTCTAAGTGAAAAACACACAGGAGTTCAGATCACTGTACAGTGAGAGACGGAGATGCACAGGTGAGGGGTTTCTGCTTTAGATCGGGGTCGAGACATCGTCCCAGGGAGGAGGTGACAGGAGTGAAAACCGGAGATGACATAGGAATGGAAACCCGGGCAGCAAGCAGTTACACCAGCAACAGGCTCAAGATGGATGGTAATTTTAAAAAGAAAGCAACGTGTGCCCATAGAAGTTTTGTTATTTTTTTTAAGATTTATTTATTGTTATATGTAAGTACACTGTATCTGTCTTCAGACACACCAGAAGAGGGCGTCACATCTCATTACGGATGGTTGAGAGCCACCATGTGGTTGCTGGGATTTGAACTCAGGACCTTCGGAAGAGCAGCCAGTGCTCTTAACCGCTGAGCCATCTCTCCAGCCCGGCCATAGAAGTTAAAAGGGACATGAAAGCTGTTTCCAGACTGTCTGCTCTCCGCCCAGCACCATCCTGAGAATCACAGGTCCTCTCTGGTTTTAGGATGCCAAATAGTGCCCGATTTCCATTTGACAGATGAGAAAGGTGATGCCCAGCGGATGAGAGTTGTTGAGGGTTTGCCTTGTGCCTTCCAAGAACATGCAGGGGAGGGTCACAGTCCAAGATAGATGGAGTCCCCTGGCCTGATCCAGCCAGAGACTGGTAGGCAGAGGCAGGACTGAGAAGTGGTCCTGCTCAATGGTCTAGCCAGGTCCCTGATGGAGTGTGGTGATGACTTCAGATGTTATTAGTAGGCAGGGGACAGATGAGGTCAACTGGTGTGGCTCTGGAGCTGAGCAGGGGGCTCTGGTAACTAACGGGCCACCCAGTGGTAGATTACTAAGCATGAGGAGATAGGTTCCAGACAGCTCACACGGGCTTCCATACGTACACTACACAGAAACACGAGCACACGTGGAGCCGACTGCTCTCTGGGTATCCTCTCATGAGGAGCAGCGAGGACAAGGTCAGAGGTCACTGAACTCTATGACCCGGCACAGGGCAGAACCTGTGCTGGGCCCCCTTCTGGAGCCCTAGAGTAACTGGCAACTAGAACCTCCTCCCAGATTTCCGTTTTCTCCTGGGACTTTACCTGTGGATACCTTATCTCGGATAGTAGGATAGACAGGAGGGCCACGCCTTGCTGGTCACATTAAGAAGGAATGCAGCTCCATACTTCGAAGCCAGCGGCAGATCCAGGCCCAGAGCAGCCTCTGGGGCCTGGGGCAGAAGAACATTTACAAGGTCACCGCAAGGATTCAAAGTCAAGACTGGAATGTGTAAATATTCCCAGAGGGAACTTGTCCCAGGAGAACAGAAACACACAGCCGTGGGCCGCACTAAGAGGACAAATGTCGAGCCAGACACCAGGTGGCTCCTCAGGCTCCAAGCAGGTCACACCCTCATAGAACTGGACTTACAGATCTTCCTCTCAATGACAAAGAGAAGTCTCCAGAAATGCTATGAGCCACTGCCTTCAGGGTGGTTAGCCCTGGGAAAGATGACTGTCGCGTGGATTCTTTCTATTTTCATGTCCGCCTGTCATCTTGTTCTGTTCTTGGGAGCCTTTTCCAGATGAAACTATAGTTAGCTATATGATTCTTTGACATGTGGGTCTCTCTTGCTGTAGCTCTGTGAGGTGAAGAAGCTGTGTGTGTGTGTGTGTGTGTGTGTGTGTGTGTGTGTGTGTGTGTGTGTGTGATTGGTTCCAGGGACACAATAGAAGCTCAGTAACCATCTACACAGAAAAAGAAGAAAGGAGAGAGGGAGAGATCTAGTCATGCACAATCTCTGTAGGACTGCCCGCTAAGAGTGCTAGCTGCTTCTCCGGGGCAGAAGGACCCCAACAGAAGGTGAACTTGGAAAGGCAGAGTTAAGAAACTCTCAAGGTTAAATAGTAGCAACTGGAGAGACTCTTGCCCTGGCTGCTCGTCCAGAGGACCCAGGTGCAGTTCCCAGCACCCACATGGTGCCTCACAACTGTTTGTAACTCCAGTTTTGAGGGATCTGGCGCCCTCTTCTGGCCTCTGTGTGCACTAGCCACTCATGCGGTGCACAAACAGATCTGCAGGCAGGCAAAGTACCCACAGACAAAAACTATTTCTTAATAAAAGTTCAAGAGACTGGAAAGATAAGTCAGAAGTTTAGAGCRCTTGTTCTTGAAAAGGAACAGGTTCAATTCCCAGCACTCTCATGGCCCCTCACATCTGTCTATAACCCCAGTTCCAGGGGATCCAACACCCTCTTCAGATTTCTGCAAGCCCCAGCATGCATGTGGTGCACAGATATGCATCCTAGGACAAGACTCATACATGCAAATATTAAAATAAATTTAAAATAATTTTAAGAACTAAAGGTCAGAGGCCAGATGGTGGCACATGTCTTTAATCCCAGCACTGGCAGAGGCAGGCAGATCACTATGAGTTTGAGCCCAGCTCTGCCCACATGGTGAGCTCCAGGCCAGTCAGGATTACATAGAGGAGCCCTGTCTCAAAACAAGCAACAGCAACAGTTAAAGGTCAACTAATCAAAGTATGGATTGGGTGGTCCCAGGAGACTTGAGTTTCCTTTGGATATTTTTTAAAAATTATGCTTGTTTTGGGTTTGTTTGTTTGTTTTGTTTTGTTTTGTTTATTTTGATTTGGTTTGTTCTTGAGACAGTCTAGTGAAGACAAGGCTGGCTTTGGACTCAATATACAGCTGAGAATGACTTTGAGCTTCTGAATCTGCTTCTAACTCCTTAATGAGGGGACTCCAAGCAAGCTTCATTATGTCCCGTTTATGTGGTACTGGGGTGGGAAGTGTTTGAACCCAGGGCTTTGTGTGTGCTCAGCAAAGCACTACGATGACACTTCCATCTGCACCTAGGAAGATGTTTAAACAGACCAAGAGAGCCTTCCTCAGAGGTGCAATAACTTGAATGAGTGTGTGTGTGTGTGTGTGTGTGTGATTGGTCCCAAGGACACAATAGAAGCTCAGTAACCATCTACACAGAAAAAGAAGAAAGGAGAGAGAGAGAGAGAGAGAGATCTAGGCATGCATAATCTCTGTAGGACTGCCCAGTAAAAGAGTGCTAAACTGCTTCTCCAAGGCAGAAGGATCCCAACAGAAGGTGAACTTGGAAAGGCAGAGTTAAGAAACTCTCAAGGTGTGTGTGTGTGTGTGTGTGTGTGTGTGTGTGTGTGTGTGTGTGTGTG
>BDUI01001188.1:116140-130040 GCA_002335545.1 Apodemus speciosus
ATGTATATATGTATATATGTATATATGTATATATGTATATATGTATATATGTATATATATGAGTCTTCTATACACTTCCATTATATATATATGTATATATATGTCTTCTATACACCCCATATCTATGTGTGTACATATGATTCTTCTCTATGCCCCCATATATATATGATTCTGAATTATTACTTATTTCTTTGGCCATGTCTAGTATGTTCTTAAGTCTATTCTTTAAATTATTGTGCTCAGATATTATTTTTAGATCTAAAACTTTCACTTAAAAAAAAACCTAAGTTTTAATTTTGTGCCAAAATTCTCAGTCATGTCTTTTATTTATATCTTCCTGAAATAGTGGTTTGGCTTTTTTTTAACTTAAATATGTGTCTAATAAACTCTAACACCAGAGCCCCTGAAGTATGCTTTTTTCCTCTGTGTTTGTTTGTGTGTCAGATTGTATTATGTTGTCTGCTTTTTCTGTTGCGGTTTTGTGTTTTGTGTATGTTCCTATTTTGTTTCTTTGTGGTCTGTTGTAATTGTTACTGTTGCAGTTATAACTTGTTTGTTAAAATCTTCCAACACAGGGAGGTGAATATGAGCCAAATACAATAATATATGTGTAGAAATACCACGATGAAACTCATTATTTTGTATGTTAAAATGTTAACGGATGAAGAGCAGGAAGGATGGCTCAGTGGGTAAGAGCACCAGCTGCTCCCACAGCAGCCAGGATTGGTTCCTGTGAGTCATAAGTATCTGTAACTCCTGTTCCAGCAGATTCAGTGCCCTCTTCTGACCTCTCTGGGCACCAGGCACATATATGGAACACATACATATATGCAGGCAAAACACACATACAAGTTTAAGTTTGTATTACGGACTTATTAATTTTGTCTGGGATAGTAACTATCACACACCTGAAATCCTTGCCTTACAGCGGTAAAGACAGAGGAGGCCCATGAACATGAATTAAGCCTGCACTGCATAGTGAATCTCAGGCAAGCCTGGGCTACATGCTGACATTTTGTCTTATTATAATAAAAAAAGAGAAAGAGAAAAAGAAAAGAAATGTATGGTTGTTAACGTGTTCAAATGCATTATAGTTCTTTTAACAAATGACTTTTGAAAAGAAATGGGTCAAGTATTTATGAATAAGATTATATGATATATAGAATACTTTAAAAATTATCTAGTTGAGGAGAAGCAAGAGGCTGGCTAGCTGGGACACAGGTGAAACAAAATTGACAGAGAGCTGATAATTATCGGGGTCAAGTTGGGGGTGTGTGGGATGCGTGCTTTGCAAAATAAAAAAGCCTTTTAAGGTTTATTTTTATCTTATTTATTTATTTATTTATTTATTTATTTATTTATTTATTTATTGTCATGTGTGTGTGCCTCTGTCTCTCTCTGTATGTGTCTGTGTCTGTGTGTATATGTGTGTCTCTGTCTGTCTCTATGTGTCTGTGAGTGCATGTGTGTCTGTGTGTGTTTCTCTGCGTGTGTGCATGTGTGTGTCTATGTGTATGCATGTGTGTGTTTCTCTGTATATGTCTGTATGTGTGTCTGTGTGCGTGCATCTGTGTGTGTGTGCATGCACTTGAGAGGACAAATACTGAGTTCCACAGAGATCTTTTTCTAGAGAGGATTTGCAAAGGCATCAGCAGCATGTGTCATCTTAATCCAGCCACGGAGGGGTGCAGGTGTCGCATCCCCTGGAGCTGGAGGTACAAGTGGCATGGGTCCTCTGGAGAAACAGCCAGGACTCTTAACCACGGAGCCTCTCCCCAGCTGCAGCAGTGCTGGCTTACTTTCCAAGAAGCTGTTTCAGGGCTGAGAATCAGTAGCTGAGCAGCAGAGTGTTTGCCTCGTGTGTACAAGGTCCTGGGCCATTCCCAGCCTGRAAAAATAAATAAATAATGACTTAGTTTTAAAATATGTTTTACTGATTTTAAACCCTACAGATTGAGTTGGGTGTGGTGACACACACCTGTAAACCCAGTACTTGGAAGGCAGAGGGGGATTCCAGTAACTTCCAGGTTAGCCAGGCCTTAGTAAGATCTTTGTCCCAACCCGCCACTATCCCAAAAACCCCTAACAGTTTGTACAGTACAGATGAACGTGCTGTGGGTCATCACAGCACAGTTTATTTTTTCTGAGTTTAAAAAAGAAAAGAAGAGATCCCAAGATTTATATAACGGACTGTCTTTAATACCGAATGGGATCCATGGAGATAATAATTTTAAATGAGCACCGTTGAAGGATGAGCAGACTTTGTGTTTTTAAAATAAAATTAGATTCTGTGCTCATTGCAAGAGAAGCATGACCCAGGAGGTTTGGCAGGACTTGTGGTGGGAAGGGAAGAGAAACTCGCCCGGCAAGAGAGAGGGCAAGTATGTCTGAGCAGGCAAGCCCAGCTTCACTCGAGGTGCTGGGTGGAGTCGTGCGGGCACCAGTCTGAAGCCGGAGGCAGGGCTCCAGCCAGATGAATGGATGGTCCAGAGAACATGGCCTGCCAGCCGCTGGGTTGGACCAGGAGACCTGGTAAACATGGATGAAGGTCCTGAGGAGGAGGAAGGACATCTGGCAGCATCAAAGCTTCAGAGGTCTGAAGATGGTGGGACTGGATGTCACAGAGCAGATGCTCTGGCACTTAGTCCTGAAGGCCCTGGCAAAGGGCTTTTGCAAAACCTTGCTTGAGGCCAGTGAGATGGCTCAGCAGGTTAATGTGCCTGCTATCAAATTCAGCAACCTGGATTTGATCCCCGGGAACCACAGGGTGGAAAGAAAGAACCAACTCCCTCAAGCAATCCTCTGACCTCCATTACCCTACACACACACATACACACACACACACACACACACACACACACACACACACACGCACGCACGCACGCATGCACGCATGCACGCACGCACGCACGCACGCACGCACACACGCACTTACACAATAAATCAGTGTTTACAAAGTTAATGGGCATGGTGGCTCCTGCTTTTAGTCCAGCACTCAGGAGGCAGAGGCAGGCGGATCTCTATGAGGTCGAGGCCAGCCTGGTTCCAGGAGAGGACAGCTAGAGCTGCCTACGACGAGAAACACAGGTCTTGAAAAACAAACAGAAAAAAAAAAAAAAAAAAAAAAAACCCTAATGACTTGCTTGGCCCTAGAAGCCATTTCTTTTTAAGAGGCCGAGGCGGCGAGGCAGGTGGGGTGGGGCCTCTGCTGACCAGAAGAGGGCTCTCCACAGCACTGACCCCCCCCCCTGAGGTGCTGAGAAGGTGAGGAAGCAAGTGGGGGACCAGGAAGTGACATCAGAGGCCTAGGCTTCTCTTTTAGAATGTGTCCTTCTCTGAAGGAATGGATTGGCTGATGATTCGGGGTAGGGTCTGTAGGAAGGACTAGAGGAAGTCTGTGGACAGAAGGGAGGGGTCTAGAACAGGCAGAGGGACTGAAAAGTCCATAGAGGCAGATGAAACTGCCTCCGTGAGGCTGGGAGCCCTGAACGCCACCAACAGCTCTTACGGGTGCCGCCCTCCTCTGAGTGAACGTCAGAGAGATAGGCCCTGCCCTCCTCACCCCTTGATACTCCATGGGTGAGGACAGCCACCAAGGCCTGCCAAGCTACGAAGCCCACCTCTCAACCTCCGGCCCTCCCCCATCCCATTATGGTTTCAAGAGATCCCACAACCATGACCACCCCTGTCAGCACCACAGTGTTTCCGTCATTACACCCACCGTGACCGCCATCGCTGTGACCACCTCCGTCACTGCCCATCCCACCACAATAATTACTCTCACCAACACAGTTCCTGTCCTGAGGGGTCTCCTATTCTGAGAACATGCACACAGCCAAATAAAGTATCAGAGGCAAGACTAGTGCCTGTGGACCGTGGGGCTTGCCGGGAGCTGCCAGGCCTCGTGCTTCTGGCTTCCTTCCGGAGAAGGACATGCCAAAAGCCGGGTTTTCCTCTGCCTCGTCTTTCCCATGGCCAGCTATACGGCCTTCCTTAATTCCTACCTCACCCCACCCCAAATCCGCCATTCACTGTCTCTGAGATGGAAAAATTAAACAGATTTTTCTGAGGGAAAAAAATTTCCTAAAGGAAGGGAGTGTATGCAGAGGGATTAGGGGYGGGCTGGCTGGCTCCCAGTTGTCCTTGGTCCTCTGAGACTCCAGCTCCGTGCAGGGACATGTTCCCCTTTCGCCAAGGACCCCTTCCTTCCCCACCATGAATTTCCTCACTACGACCTGGTCCTAACACCTGCAGCAGCCCTGCCCATAAGCCCTCTCCCGGGCCTGGTAGATGGAGCCCGAGATATGAAGGGAGACAGGCAAGAGGCCTGGGAGAAGAGCCTCAGAGAGAGTTCCTGTGTTGAGCAACTTGATCTGAGCAGCCAATTCCCCCTCCTCACTAATCCCCAGGATTAGAGTAAGTGGGGCTGAGGAAGACAGGAAGCAGCCTCTGGAACGGCTTGGCACAGGGGAAGTAGACAGGCCGGCTCAGCCCCTCACACAACCACTGCTGGGCAGTCTGGCCAAGCCGCCGTCAACCTCTCTGAGCTCCACTGCCTCCTATGTGAAGGGAGCACTTGAGACACAGGCCCCTGCCATGGAGGCTGGGACCACCCATCCGTATCCACACAGGCCATCTCAGCATCCTTGAGCGCATGCCTGATGGTATCTGCCTCTTCCCCCTGCTCCTGTCTGTGCCCAGAAAGGTCCAGGCCCTGCTTCCGTCCTCCTCGGCAGGTAGGGAGGCTGGTGTCACCTGGTTTGATGCTTTTGAGACAGGGTCTTGTTACATAGCCCAGGTTGTCTTTAAAGGTACCGTCCTCTTGGCTCTGCTCCTAAGTGTGACAATGGCAGATATGTACCCTCACCCAGATGGCCACACCTCTTGTCTTCTCAAAAAACCATTTTTGCCTGTCGCTTTTCTTGTTCAGGGCCTGGCCATAGCTCCCCGTCACCATCCTGACATCAAAGGCCCTTCTCCTGTAGCCCCAGCCCCAGCCCTCCATTCCCCTAGGAACCCCGTCACCCAAGCCCTAACCTGGGCCTGACTGACCCACAGTTCCGATCTTCTGCTGCCTCCTGAATCCTTCCTTGACTTCTGAGTGGGGACTAATTCATCCATCACTGGCCTCCGGCAAACTTAATAAGCCATCAACAAACCGAATCTCAAGCAGCATGGACGGGGGCCCCTCAATAACAAGTCATAACCCACTTACCAGGCGGATTTGCTTTGGGAAAGAAGCAGGTAATTGAATCTCTCCCTCCGGGCACCATCTGTCTCCATTGCGGGAGCCTCACCCTCCCGATGCCCACCTGTATCCGGCAGCCCAAAACCAATGAGCACCGGTACCGGGAGAGTAATAAAATTACCGCATTATTTCATTGAAAGAAGCGTGGGTGTTTTGGGGTTCATGGGGAAGGTTTTCAGAAGATAAAAAGAAATAAAGACCAGGGTCAGAGGAGAACAAAGTAGAAACAGCACCCCAAGATTTACCTGGGATGAGGTGCACACAGAGAACCTGGCCCTCAGGGTCCCTCAGGGTCCCTCAGGGTCCCTGTTTCCTTTGAATGCTCGCCATGCTTCTGTCCTTGCAAGTTTCTGGCTTGGCTGTTTAGCAGAAAGTTTCCAAGTCAGTGGAAGAAGCGTGGATGCTTTAGCTCCCACACGGCAGGGCAAGGGGCCCCACCCCAGACTGGCTCCAGCTTTTTGAGGGAAACCCCACCCAGTCCCTGGCCCAGCTAATGCCGGTCGCAAGCTATCTCATCCCTGCCTCGCAGAGCCTCTGGAGCACGGGATGCATGGTGGAGTCATTCTCGAGAGCTGAGGATTACGGAGAGCAATTACCATCCTAGAGCCACAGAGTCCTAGCCTGCTCCAGCTTATATTAGCCCTAAAGATTAGCCCTTGCAGATGAGGCTTGTCTTCTGGAGTCACGTTCGTGGTGACTCGGACAAGGATGATAGCCTGGGCAGTGACCAAGATCCGAGTGGTAACTGAGCCATGCTCCTTGCTTCGAGCCCTGTCCCTCACCATGCTCACACAGTCCCTGTCAAGGCCAGCAGACATGTAGCGCCCATCCCCAAAGCCAACTTTCCTCCAGGGTCCCATTACAGAGTAGCTTGAGGCCCACACTCAAGTCAAGGCTCCCTAGCAGCAAGGATAGGCATTGTGGGAATAGGGGCGGGGCCTGCCGGGGAGCCAGGCCAGAGAGGTCAGCAGGATCGGAAGCCAGAGGGTGCCCAGGCCACTGGGGACACGGGACACTGGGCAAGAGGCAAAGGCAGGATGATGCGCTGTGTTGGTAAAGGAAGTGAAGAGGGTAGGCATTCAGTGGGCTTCTGAGATTGTCTTTTTAAATGTTACTTTTGTACTCCTGGCTGGCTTGGAATTCATTGTCTAAACCAGACTGGCCTCACATTCGCAGAGATCCACCTGCCTCTGCCTCCTGAATGCTGGGGTTAAAGGTGTGTGCCACCAGCCCAGATTATTTTATTTTGAGAGAAGGTCTCTCAGTATAGCATAGGCTGGTCTTAAACTCTCAATCCTCCTGCCTCAGCCTTGTGAGCAACGAAATTACAGGAATGGTTTCACCTCACCTCAGCACTGTCACCTTGATCCCATGTCATGACAAACAGTATGATTATTCGTACACTCCACTCCAGACACGGAAACAGGAGGCAGTGAGTCTCTCGGGCCTGCTGATGTTCCGAGATCATCAGATGAGTCGAGGGGAATTTTGGGAGGATTCAGACAAAACAGGCAGCAAGAGGCTGCCCTGCTCTCTCGCCTTAGGGAAGAGTCTCACGATCTTATTTAGGTCATTGTATGAGTTTGACTTAGCAGAACCAGCTGTGTAAATCATGAGTCCTGAGTTCAACCTTCACCCTGCCTCTTGCTATGTAACCTGCGGTTAGAATCCTAAATTCTCCAAGCTTTAGATCCCTCTACTACAAAGGAAGATTAAACCAGCTTCCAATTATTTAGTGATTAATTCATGCCAGGTGCTTCACCATTATTTGCATGGATTAGTTCACTTAATTCCAACAAAAATTCATGGGACGGTTTCTATTATTTCCCTCATTTCATGTATTAAAAAACAAAACAACAACAAAAACAAAACAAAATAGAGTCAGATAGCGGATGCCTTTAATCTCTGCACTCAGGAGGCTGAGGTAGGCAGATATCTGAGTTTGAGGCTAGCCTGGTCTACAGAGTGAGTTCCAGGACAGCCAGGACTACACAGAGGTACCCTGTCTCAGAAAATAAAAAAGGCACAATAGAGTTAATAGTGAAGTGATGCTTTTTGACTTCCGCCATATGCACTGCCTAGTGTCTCCTGAAGTTAAGTGACATTGTATAGTGTGCTTCACAATGGAAACACAATAGCTCACACTGGAAGCCAGGCATGAGAGCAAACACTTCTAATCCTAACACTTGGGGAGCAAAGGCAGGAGGAACCCTATGAGTTCAAGGTCAGGTCATCTACATAGGGTTAGTTCTAGGTCAACCAGACAGACCTATAGGGTAAGATCTTGTCGAAAATACGGAAAAAAAGAAGAAAAGAAATTAGTTTATGTTGGAGTCTTCTGCAACAGCACAAACGGGAGAGGGGCACGCAGGCTCAGCAACTGTCCCAAGTTCATGTCTACACTCAAATCACACATATAGCCAGTGACTATTGCTCTCCAGTGTTTACACAATGCATGTAGCAGCGAACCAGAAGACAGGAGAGAGACTGTCTGAAGACAAATGGCGGTAGGTCCTACAGGGTGAACCAGAAATGGAACACAAAAGGTTGCTAGGCAGGAGGCTCAGAGAAGTCCCTGCTCAAGGACATATGACAAGACAAAAAAGCCCAGCTTGTAGACATCTAGGTGAATTGTCCAGACAGCGGGGACAGCTGGTACAGGTATTCATCACTGGCTCTCGCCTGGACATCTAAGAAACAAGAAGGTTCAAGGGACAAGATGGAGAAGGGACCAAAGAGTAGGGTAAGAAGGTCATAGGAGCAATGGGTGGGGGTAGGTAGGTTTTCATGGACAGCCATGTGGTGCTGGCTTTTTTTTCTGAGGGAGAGGAGGGTCTCTATCTGAGAAAACCATGGCACGATCTGAAGTGTGGTTAAGCAGGATCTCTGGCTCCTAAGATTGAATAGAATCTGAACACGGTAGGGATGGCTCCAAGTCACTGTCAGAATCCTGCTGAGACAGGATGCAGGCCTGACCAGGTGGTGATGGTGACCCTTGAGGGCAGTCAACTGTGGATGCATTCCGAAGACAGAAGCAGTCAGATTCACTCATCATGTGCACTGTGCTGTAGAAATAGAGAGAGAAGCTCAGGTTAGAATAGGGATGTGGCTCAGGCGCAAAGCACTGACAGACATGTACGAGACCGAGTTCTATCCCTGGGAGTGAGGAGGAGGAGGAGGAGGAAGGAACTGAGCTAGGGAAGGCATAGCCAGAGAGTTGGAAGAAAAAGTGGAGAATCATGTCCTACGGGCCAAAATAAGAAAACACAGAAGACGTCTCTGGAAACAGGCATGAGTGCTTTCAAAGAGTGAATGCCTTTCAACTAAAACATTGCATTTCAAGAATGTCCTGAGTAAATACGTCTGACTGTGCATTCAGTTTCACTGCCAAGCACAGGGTTGGTGTGTGTGTGTGTGGGGGGGGTCGGCAGTTCTTGACTGTGTGGACATAATATCAAAACCAGGAAACACCCTAATTCTTTGCTATCAGGTGATCACCAAAATTTGAATATTCAATGACCCTTGGACAGACCCTTGTCTGTGCATTCTTACTAAGTCCAAGCTAGCAGGTTACAAATCGTGATGTTAACAAAGCACTGCATTAGTCAAGAACACAGAGACCAGGCCGTCTACTCTGCTTAAATACAGGGGATTCTATATTTACAACGCTGGGAAGGCCTGGCTCAGCTTCCCTGTCGGGTTTTAGGAAGTCGGGAAGTGGTTGAAACCACAAGACACCTGAGCCTCCAGGATCAAAGTGGAGCAAAAGCCTAAATCTTGTACCTGCCAAAGCCTACACGTCCGCCCTCAGACAGTAAGCAACACTGAAGATTCTCTTCTATTCATCAAATCCTGTGGCAGTGTCTCTCCTTGGTACCCAGGGGAGTCTGAGGACTCTCATTCTCTGGCTTCTGGGCAGAAGACCTTAGACTGTGGGAGGGAGATATCCTGAGCTGCCAGCAGACAAAACTGGACACGTTCCTGAGTATGGCTTTACAAAGACAACATGCCAAAGACAGGGCTGACGGAATAAACACTGGTGAGCCAGATAACGCCCCTCCTCATCCACACCCCCTCACGCCTGGAACTTATGACTGACATGTCACCAGGCAAAGGGGACTTCACAGACATGATTAAGTCTGTGAAATTAATCTTGAAGTTAGGAGAATCCCACGTGTCCTTAAAAGCAGAGGGCATTCCCTCTGGCTTCCCGTTTGCCATATCTCCTATCTTCTTCTGCAATCCTGCTTCTAGCAAGGTTTAGAAAAGGACTCTCCAAGCCCAAGGACCCCCCAGCTCTGGGATGGGAGGTGTCATTTTCTCTAAGTAACACCAAGCTGTTGATCCAAAGGGGAAATTGCATTGTTTCTCAAAAGAGTAGTCATCTTGCTCTCTTGGCTCCAGTCTCCCTCCGCACATCTGGGATGTGTTTTCTAGAAGCTTCCCCCGGGAGGCCTGGGCCTAGCACAGAAATTGAGGAGACTGGAAATGAGCAAGACTCATGCCAGGACCTACCGACAGCACCTACTTTCCACAGGAAGCCACATCAGTAGAGATGCCGCCACGATTTTGCAAGCAAGTTCCAGGGAAAGCCCTCTTGGGTTCTGGCTGGTGGAAGCAACTCAGCTGCCTCAGCTCCTCGTGCTGCCTAGCACCCTGCCTGCCTTTGCTCCTTGTAAAGACCAACCTTCAGCACGTATCTTGCCTCCCTTTCCAAGTCCCGCCCCCCCCCCGACTGAGTATCCCACCCAAGATGCTGACTCGTTCAAACTAGACCATCCTGATTCTTCTGCCTTGAGCCTCGTTTAATAACAGAGATCTTCCCCATGTGACCACCTCCTCTCTATATTCCCAGGTTCCTGTGGCTGGAAAACAGAGTCAGTCCAGGTGCCCCTTCTGAAACAAACCAGGAGGTAGCAGAGAAGGCTTGTAAAACGTCCTCAGCGCTCCCAGAATGGCAGCATGACTGTGCCCTACCTCTGGAGCAATCCCTCTGACCTTTCTTGCTAGACACAGCCAACCCTGCTCTTCCTCATTCTGCCTAGAGTCCCAGCACCGTTCTTCTATCTATGTTCGTGTGTGTGTGTGTGTGTGTGTGTGTGTGTGTGTGTGTGTTGTCATACATGTACATGTTAGTACATTCGCCCATATATGCACATTTGTGGGCCAGTGTCCAGTATCTATGTCTTCTTCAGTTGCTCTTCACCTTAGTTTTTTGAGACAGGGTCTCTCACTAGACCAGGAGCTCAACGTTGCGTCTAGACTGGCTGGCCGGTGAGCTCCCCCCGGCCCCACCCATCTGGGAGCCTCTGGTCTCCGCCTGCCTTCTAGCGCTGAGATTACAGTTGCTGCCATGGTGCCCGAGTTTTGTGTGTGTGCTACGATCGGAACTTCGCGCCTTTTCGCTTGCACAGCCAAGCACTTTGCTCGCTGAGCTAAAGTTCTAGTTCACCCCTCCCATTTGTATATTCTTAATCTTTTCTCATGAGAAGAAAAGGAAGATGTCTGCCTTCTACCAGCAATAGAAACGAAGCCATAGGGTCACCTCCTGTTCTCTTAAAAGACCATGTAAACTGAGGGGCTGGGAGGGTTTGTTTCTTCCATGCTTCTGACATGTGACTGCTCAGCCATCTGAAGGTTCCTGGCCACCTGACCTCATCCCATCACCCACACAGCTCCTCCGTCTCTGCAAGACATCTGCACTGGAAAATCGCCCAACCTTTCCCCCACCCCAAGAAGCCTTGGGGACAGAAATGGCTCCCTAGGGGTAACGATGGTATCACCCCACCCAGGGGATTCTATAAACGCTTTAGGAAACGTGGGAAGGTAGGATGGGGTCGCTGACTTTGGGAGAGAATGCCTCTGAGGAGCCTGGAAGGAGAGGCTGGAGAGGGCGCTGCCATTCGCCTGCATGGAGGAGCAGCTGAGGTGGGGAGGCAGTTTGTCCTGCCTCAGCCTCAGCCTCAGCCATCAGTGTTCTCCCATTCCCAACCCAGTGTGGGACATCTGCCTCAGCCGCGTCCTTCCCCATAGCGCCCGGGAGCGGCCAACGGCTCCGGACTGTGTCTCACCCTAGACACAGGGGCTCAAAGAGCCCTGAAGAGGAAGACAGACAGGCTTGTCAGGTCACCAGGGGCAGAAGCTCRGCTTTCTCCCTACGAGAGGTGCCGCTGCTCCTTGGCACCGCAACCTTCCGCCCCGCTCCAGCCTCCTCATCTCCCTCCCAGCCTTTCCCCCACTCCCTGGCCTCCTCGGCTCCCTGCTCAGCTCCTACTTCTTCTTCATCTTGGGGAGGATCTCCCCAAAGCTTGAAACCTTGCTTGCTCCATAGCCCATGATGCTCCTGACAAGGGTGGGAACTGTAAGGGCCTGGCGGAGTCACTTAGATTGGTGACCCTCATTTTGCATCCCACCAGAGGTAAACAGACGTCCTCCGCCTCACATTTCCCACATGTACTGAGCTGCTGCAGGCCCAAAGTGACCGTGGGCTTATGAGGCCTTAGAAACTCTGGGCCAAAGTAAACCTTTTTTTTTTCTTTCTGGAGATGGTTTCTGTGTAGGACTGGCTGTCCAGGAATTCACTCTGTAGGCCAGGCTGGCCTCGAACTCACAGAGATCCTCCTGCCTCTGCCTCCGGAGTACTGAGATCAAAGCCACCACTGCACCTGAGTCACCCACCTGTCACTACATAAACTGAAGAGATTGGTCTGTTCGACACATTAAATGGACACATTCGGGGGTGTCCTGCTAAAGAAATGTCACTGTCGCCACAAATGGTCGCCATCAGTACTGAACGCCGACCTGGAATCATTTGACAAGGCGACTAGATAAAAAGATTGACTAAGAGACGCATACAATTTTGGAAGAATTATTACCACTGGACAGTATTATTCCACACTTGAATATTTCAAGGAATCACCCATGGAGGTAGAACACTTGCTGATCTTCCAGAAGACAGGGGTTGGATTCCCAGAACCCCATGATGGTTCTCAGTAACCTATAACTCCAGGTCCAGGGGATCCAATGCTTTCTTCTGGCCTCTGCCAGCAACATGCATGCACGCGGTGCACAGACACAGATGCAGACTAAACAGCCCCATGCATAAAATAAAAAACCAATTTTTTCTTAAAAGACATCTGCAGGCTTTCCCCCCTTTTATATTTTTTTCTTTTAACATTCATTACCTTTGGGTTTTTGTTTGTTTGTTTTGTTTTTATTTTTGTTTTTGAGACAGGGTTTCTCTGTGTAGCCCAGACTGTCCTGAAACTCACTCTGTAGACCAGGCTGGCTTCAAACTCAGAGATCTGCCTGCCTCTGCCTCCTGTGCTGGGATTAAAGGTGTGCGCCACCACTTCCCGACTCTTTTCTTTTTTACATAACATATTCTATTCTTTGAAAGTTTCATACATTTGTTCAATATCTATTGATCACCTCCACCCACTACCCTACTCTGACTCATCCCCGTACCCTCCCCCATTTCCCCCCAATTTCATCTTTCCGTTTCTGTTATTAATAACACTCTGCGTCCTGTCTGAGCTGCCCATGTGTACAGTGGGTGTGGCCATCCACTGGACTGTGAGCAAACGGCCAACAGCCACGCCCTCAAGGGAAAGCGATGTTTCTTTTCTCAACATTGATCAGCAGCCAAAAGTTGGGTGTGCTTTGGGGGCCCATCCTCCTTGCTTTTCTTTTGAGACAAGGTGTCCCTAATTGCCCCAGCCGGCCTCGAACTTATGATCCTCTTGCCTCGACCTAACCAGTAGCAGTGATTATTACGGACTTGTAATTACAAAATGGCTAATCTTCATTACAGAACTTAGCAAAGTGTCTAAAAACAAAATGTCCTAAGCACAAAAGGTCCCTAACAAAATGATGGGGGGGGATCCCACTTATGAAAACAACATCGCATAAAACACATTTTAAAATGTGCAGGCATAAGTGGAAAGAACTATAAAACCCAAACAGGGGACACGCCACAGATCTGCATAAATAAAGGGAGACCTTGCTCACGGGTCAAAGTCAGTCTAACGAATATGTCATTATCCCTGTGCAGGAGCCATCGGTTCAGTGACTACATATGGGCCCGAAGGATCAGCTGCCGTGGGTGCCACAGGATGATGACAATTTTAACTGGGGGAAAAAGGCATATATAAAAGAATAAACAGAAAAGTTCCTGAAGAAAAACAAAGTACACTAAGCGAGGAAGGGTGGGTCTGTAAGACATCCTGCGTAACACTGCACAGCAAGAGTAATTAAAATGGCTGGAGACCAGAGTCCGCACAGAGATCAGCTGTGAAGAATAAAAGGAAACTTGAGAGACCCAAATAAACAGGAGAATTCAATAAATTGAGTCACTTGACCAGATATTTAGATGGTAAATAAATAAATCTGCATTCCTTACCTCTCACTCTTCCCATGGGAATAAATTCCAACAGGATCAAAGACTTGAAGAAAACATTGGAAAAATAAAGCTATAAAAGTACAAAAAAAAAAAAGTATCTATGAGTCAATGGATCTGGCTCAGTGATTAAGAGCGCCAGCTGCTCTATGCCGAGGGCCCAGGTTCGGTTCCCAGCACCCACGTGGAAGCTACTAATTATCCATAACCCCAGTTCCAGATAATTCAGCACCCTCTGTGGGCCTGCAAAGGTA
>BDUI01001188.1:146174-157673 GCA_002335545.1 Apodemus speciosus
GAAGCAGCAGCCAGGCTCCGATGACAAGGCTGTCAGACATCTGCTGCAGCTGCAGCGGAGGTGCTGGAGTCCGGGAGGTTGGCTACGCAAGAAGCAGCCAGGCCATGAGGCACCTTCTAGGGCATGTGGGTGACTGAACCTCCAGTTTGGCCTCATAGCACTGCCAGTGGAGCTACGGGGCTCGATTTTAGAGCACAGGTAGGATACAGGTCTTAGGAGGAGAGAACCAGAATGAGGGGAGCATGAAGCACCCAGGAAGGCAAGGGAAGTCTCTAGAAGGTCCCAGCCCAGGGTCAGAGGCCCGCTCCTGATCAGACCTGTAGCTTCAGAAAGGTGTGTGAGCTTGCCTGAATGAACCTTTCCAGCCCCAAACAAAAACCTGAATCCACAGCCCAGCAGGCAGGACTCCACTTCCTTCCCGGGGCAGCTGGGAGCTACAGGCACTGGAGAGAGGCCGGCCATATGGGGTGCCCTGGGGGTGGCTAAAGTCAAAAGGCAGAGGCCTTCTGGGGCTGGGGCTGGAGCTTAGAGCAGGGGATGAGCAGGCGTGGGGGTAATCGGACAGACGGCCCCTCCTCCAGCTACTTCTGCCTCAGCCGCTCATAACTGGGGAAGTGACAAGTGTTTAACAACCACTCATTCAGATCCAGGTCAAGTTCAAGGGTCAAACAAACAAGAACTCACTGAATCCCAGAAAGGAAAAATAAAAAAGAAAGAAAGAAAGAAAGAAAGAAAGAAAGAAAGAAAGAAAGAAAGAAAGAAAGAAAGAAAGCTATGACATCAATCCTACTGACATCCCAGTCATGGGTGGGAGGCACCAGAGAAGTTATCAGACTTGCTCAATACCACGTGGCTGGGAAGAGGCTGAACTGGGATTTGAACCTGGCATAATATTGCTCCCCCTAAGCCCTATTGCTACTGTGACTTCAAGACCTAGCTGGGACCAGAGAGTCAGGATCAAGAGTCTGAGATCAGGACCAACCTGCCTCTTTAGAAAGCCTTGGCCTTTCACGGAGAGGTCAGGGGGCCTCTCCCAGTGAAAGCCCCGGGCTGGGCAGGAAGCTGCTAACACAGTTGCTCTCCTTTGCTGAAGTTGGAGTTGGCTCGAGTCCAAGGGGTGTGCCTGTAATGACAAGCGCCCGGGCCAATGGCAGGGCCCCAGCCACCCCCACCCTGGCTTGCCAGCGGAAAAAGAAAACCCCTCCTGGGTGTTTCTATTATCTGAGAAGAAAGTGAGGCGGGAAGAAAAGCTGGCAGGAAACGCACTGAAGTTGCTACTTCATTGAATAAACCAATCCAGGCCTGTGGTTCCCTCCCGCTGTCCCCTAGAGGGAAATCCAGGCCAGGCCTGAGGCTGGGAACAGTAAAAACTGTCCAAAGGACCTCCCAGCCTCCGGCTTCCCAGTGGAGCCGCGGAGATGATGGAGTCCACTCTCCTGGAACCAGAGGCAGTCCTCCGCAGTTCGACTTCACTCTCCGTGGTCAGGTCGGGGCGCTCTGGACACACAGCTCCATGAGAAGGAGTCCCCCCAAAATGGATGGCTGTATCTCGTACTCCTAATCCAGGTCATGGATCCAGGCCATGGGGGTGGGGAACATCAGTTCACAAGAACTGTCCTAAGAAGTGCTGGCATGTGACCTCTTCCCCCAAAAAAGGAGTTGGGGGTGGGGCAGCTATGATTCTCATTACCCCCACACACACCCCCTCAGACACTCACGTGGGCTCATACGCACCTCAGTATACACCCTCACACTCATTCACTCACACGAGCTGTTGTGCATATATTCTTACACCTAGACAACCTATACCTACACACACACACACACACACACACACACACACACACTCATGTAGGTTCACTTTACATCCCTGCACATATACTGACTCACAGACACAGTCATGCACACATAAAGACATGCTCGCGTGCACTTTATAGGCACATCGAGACACACTCAGGTACATAGATAGATAGGCACATACGTGCTACACACGTTTTACATGCACACATCGACATTGTCGCCCTGTTTGAGACTCTTTCAACACACCCACCCCTCCGGGGTGTTGGGGTTAGAAGCAGGGGAAGTCACAGATATCTGCGTGGATAGGCTGGATGGTGGCTGCCAAGGGGCAGGCAGAACCCGGGATCCGGCTGGGAGCCCAGGAACAGGGGTGGTAGTGTGGGCTGCCATGCAGAGGCAGGGATATGAGTGAAAAATGCCCTCCCTGCCCCTGCCCCTTGGCTAGCCTGGTCAGGCTGGCCTTCATGGCGGTACTGTCTCAAGCACTTGGGGCAAGGTTCCCAGGACTGCCTGAACTCAAGCCCTGGCAGCCAGCAGCGGTCCAGCCTTCCTGCCTTCCCACAGCCCTCAGGTAGAAGTGAGGGGAAGGAAAGTCCCCAAACCTCTGATGTCCCTCCCTCCACCACGCAGGGCGAGGCTCCCTCAGTCCCCCGCCACACACACACACACCCTCTGTAGGCAGCCCGGTCAGTACACTGCTCAGCCTACCTGTCCCTCAGCGGTGACAACAGCTCCAACCTATTCCTGGTGGCATCGGCCCTTCTCATGTGCTAAGCTCAGTTCCAGCAGGCTGTCTCCCTCCCCACGCCCTCAAAAAAAGACACTGGGAACCTCAGGCTCTTTTAGTCTTAAAGAACGAGTGAGGGCTGGTGATGGAGCTCAGTTGCCTGGTAGCACACGTCATTAGCATGTCCAAAGCCTTGGGTTCAAGCCCCAGGAATACATATATACTGGGCGTGGTGGTACACACCTGTAATCCCAGCACTCCGGAGGTGACACAGAAGAATCACTATAGTGAGTTGGAGGCCAGCCTGGACTACAAAAGGCCATATTTCAAGAACAAAAATAAAGACAAGTGAACAGCACATGAACACACATGTGGTGGGAGGGACGCATGCGTGATACACACATACATGTGGGAACAGAAGGGTGCAAGGCCACCTAGGCAGCCCCTACTCAAGAAACCGCCTCTTCCCTGGGTCCATGAAACCTCTCAGCCACAAACATGAGGTCCCTTCCCTCCCCAGAAACTGGGGCCACCCCACATGGCTAAGGCCCCTGAACTAAGAAGACCAGCCATTCTTAGTCTCCTGGGGTGGGAGAGATGGGGGACTTGGAACACGCACCCCCTCCTGGGCCCCACGGGCTAGCAGCGCTCCTGTGTGGCTCACAAGGTTCCTCCCTGCTCTGGGTTGCCCTGAGGCAGCTCAGACTACTTCCCAACCTGCTCTCCACCTGAGCCAGAAGGTTTTTTCCAAAACACAAATCGGATGCCGTCCAATCCTTGCTTTCAAAAACCTTTGAAAGAGTTCCCAGAGCCTTCCGGGTGTTTGCTGAGGGCTCATACTACGCAGGTCTGCCCTGTGAGCTCTCCACCCTCACACATCCTCTGTACCACATGAAAAAGAGTCCTCCCTTCCTGGATGCCGCCTCCCGACCCTCCTCACTAAACCGTGCTTTGCTGGCAAGCGCTTTGGTTACATTAAGATGGAGCTTTTAGGAGGTGGGGGCAGTTCATGCCGGCTCCCCTAGGACTCCTGCGTTCCCCTGAAGAATGGGGCCCTTGGCAGACAGAGCCAACAGATGCTCCCTTGGGCTGGACATCACAAACTGCTGAGAACTTTGAGGACTCTCTACTTGTCCCTCACCCGGGCTACTGGGGAATCCCATGAGCATCTGAGAAAGAAGGCCAGTTCCTAGCACCGAGGATGCAGAGTCAGCGAGGGGCCTGACAAGAGAGGAAAGCAAGCTTGCTTAGAATAAGTTCCCCCCAGCAAGACCCAGGAGAGGCCAGGAGCCAAGTGTAAAGTGGGGGCTATGTTGTCTCCTGCTCCACACACCAACCCACCAGCCTCCGTCGTGACTGTCACCTCCCGCCCAGGTCTCCAGTGCTCTCAGTGCCTGTAAGCAGAGGTCAGATGCCAGTGCATATGGGGCTGGCTGGGCCACACCCACAGTGGGCGGCAAGTGCAGCAGAGCAGGCGCAGGGCTGACTCCCAGGCCTGGTTCACACTTCCTGACCCTGCACACGGGTAATCTCCAGCTGCCTTAAAATGGAACTGAAGTCACAAGGCAGGAGGAGGGACTCAAGGATGCAGCTTGAGTCGTTTCAAGTCGCGGGGTAGCCAGAGCTGGTGACCTATCTTCTCACAGGGCCGTCCACATTGATGAGGCCCAGGATAGCTGCTGGTGGTCTCGATGCAAACGCTTTTTAACCCACGCCAACGGGAGGCTCCTGGCTACCCTGCCGTTGATGCTAACACATTAGCTTCATCTCCCTGCAGGACACGCATGCTTCCTGTGTTTCCGTGTTCATTCAACTTGAACCCACCTCCCAGCCTTATTTCCCTCGTGCGTACATCATCTGTTCCTTGTGTGGTTCCCTCCTCCTGGGAACCCCCCGCCCTTCTCCCATCACTATTTCTAGGATTTATCACCATCGTTTCAAGATCAGACTATGGTAGCATCTCTCCTCTGGGGTCTCATTCCTCAGCACAGTCAAAAGTCATCTTTTCCTTCCCTGGGAGAACTCTGTCGAAAACAAATACCACAGCCGTCCCTGGCACTGCGTGCATGCGAAGAAAGTTGTCACGACCACGCCCGAGCTCTAAACACTTCACGTTCACTGACTCATGTAATCCCTGTTACCACCCGATGGTTACAGGACTGTTAGTGGCTCACTCTAGGGATGGAAAAACCAAGGCAGGGAGAGGAGCCAGGTCCCCTGTGAAGGGAGAGCTGGACTGATCCGGTCGACTAACCGTGGAGGCCATGTGTGAGTTCCCAAGAGAGCGCCACCTAAAGCTGCAGCCTGCCCGCTTGTCATCCCTGTCGTCCCCAGCCCAGGCCCTGGCTCCGAGTAAGAACTTAGTCAACAGGGTTGACTGTCTGCAGCATTTACTATTGGGTCAGTGCTCAAGTATGGACAAGGGCCTACCACTAGCTCGGGGGATCCCAGGAAAATGTGGCCGACTAACTCCACTAGCCTGTATGCCTCCGGGTATCCTCAGACACAGGAGTGCCATTCTAGGAGAGGAGGAGATGGGACAAAGGAGATGCGAGCCTTGGTCAGCAGCACAGAACTACCTAGAAAGCCCTGCTAATCAGATTGGCAGTTTGGAGATCACTCTGCCCATTGCCACAGCATGGCGTCTGGAGAACCCGAGGCAGAGTAGACGGAGAAAATAGTCACAAATGGTGAACCTTGGGGGCAAGGGACTCCCAGGACCTTAGCAAATGAAGAAACTGAGGCTCGTGAGTTGGAAAGGCTTGCCTGAAGCCGAAGAACACAGCAGAGATTTACAGAAGTGGCAGCGCAGCTCTGGGCCCCTTGTCTGGGTCCAACTGTTCCCCCAGAGGTAGCTTGACATCAGCACACACACACACACACACACACACACACACACACACACACACACGCACAGCCAGGGACCTGGAGTTCTGAACTCTGGGACCATGAAGCACTGGAGAAAAAGGAGCAGCAGACAGCTCCCCACCTCCCAGGCCACGTGGCAGCCAACAGCAGGCCAGTTGAGGAGTACTGAGAAGTTGGGAGAAGGCCAGCCACTAATTGTGGAAAATAAATCAGGGCCATCTAAACCAGGCAACCGAAGAAGGGCCAACTGCACGTAGACATGTTTCCTTTGTGCGCTTGCTCACCGGGCTAAATTGCCCCATTGAAAGGCATGAGTTATATAAGTTTCACGGAGACCAAAGAAGGAGTTGGACAGCGCTGTCGAGAATAAGCCACTTGCTGAGCGGTTTGGAGGCTACAGAGGGTCTCAGGAAGCAAGCAACCGAAAAAGGCCGCTGACCCCAGGAAGACATCGAGGGTAAAATGGTCTCCTAGGGACAGCATCCTGGGCCTGCAGAGATATGCTTCCTACGGTTTTTAGATGAACATCCTTCTTTGGGGTGCCAGTTGTTGATTCTTCAGAACCTTACACACAGGTGGCACGATGCTGGTTTCTCAATTTAATAATGAAACAGAACCTCTTGTATCTCTGATCCAGAGCCTCTCTGGACATGCCCCCTTAGACTGGGGCCCCTGGAGGACAGAGTGTGCCCTCTCAGACTGGCTCTCCCTCGGGGCAGAGAGAAGCTTCTTCAGTCTGGATAAACAATATTTTCCCCCCAAAAAAGTAGGATCCCTCTTAAAACAGAGCTATGTGACCCCTTTCTAGTTTGAGGCTTCTTTCCTCTCCTGTCAGATTAGGATTCCCTGAGGCAGGGCCATAATTTCTCCATTAATTGGCCTCATGCAACCCTGACCAACTTGGATTGATAAACAGAGACATGAAGCTACTTGCCTCTACGGAAAAAAATGTCAGGTCATGCCTTGGGTTGGCGCAGAAAGGGTTAAGACAGGCTGAAGAAGCACAGCGCTCAAGGGGCACCTTCCTTATTAGCCTGCCCTCCCCTTCCTACCAGCTGCCAGGGCTTGGTTTGGTCTCTGATGGGTTCCAGCTGACAGCCGGGCCTCCTCCATTCTCACCCTCAGGCAGTGGTGTCCCGTCATGACCCCACCCGGGTCCTCCCACCGCCCAAGCTGAGCTGAGGAGGACTGGCACCGGGCATCGGCTGGAGCAAGACACAGGGAGGCTGCTCTGCCTTGGGGCAAAAGCAGGACACGAGCGACAGCGGGAATAGGGAATCTGAGGGACAGCAGCTGCCCTGGCCACTTGGCCCTGTTGCCTGGGGGCCCAGGGCAAGAGGACAGGACTGCTCTACTCACATAGGCTAGTTTCTCCCACTGCCACCATCTCGGAGGCAGTGGCTTCCCTGTAGTCCTGTGCCCGGACAGCAGCCCCATAGCACCCCCTAAGCCCCGCCTTGGCCGTAAGTCATTCCTGGTAACCTATGCAAACACTTAACGGCCAACCTCATCCAATCGCCTGCAAAAGTGAACAGGCTGCAGAACCGACTAGACCCAGAGCTGGAYGCAGGTCTCACGAGATCTCTACTTTGCTTTCCCAAATACTGTCTCCTTTCCCTGGGCCACTTCTCATTTGACTGCCTGAGAGTCTGGTACTCTATGTCGGGATCACCTTTGTCTCTTGCCAGCTCTCCTCTCGGCATCCGCGGGTCCCCAAAAGCCACCCTTGGCCCTTCACGTGCCTTCTTCATTTCTTCTCTCACTGTGTACGGTGTATGCGTGTGTGTACATGTGTGTGCATGTGTGCACAGGTGTGTCCAGGTATGCTGTATCATGCATGCATGTGTGGAGGTGAGAGACCGACAGGCAGGGGTCTTCCCCTATTGCTCGATCACTGTTTTGAGACAGGGTCTCCCACTGAAGCTGGAGCTCATTGTCTCCGCTACACTAGCTGGTTAGGAAGCCTCTGGCGATTCCGCTCTCTCTGCAGCCCTCTACCCCAGGGCTAGGGTTAAAGGCGGTCCTGAAGACCTGGGGGGGGGGGGCATTACCTCTCTTTAGACAGAGAGCTAGTAAATGCTGCTGCTCCATTCCTCCCAACGCCACCAACACCCAGCCCAATCCTGGGGGATGTTAGTGACAGTTTTCAAAGGTAAGTACAGTCAGCACTTAGTTAAAGCTGATATTCAGACCCTGAGAGGCAACTTGTACTGGTCCCATGCCCTGCAGAGTTCCACCAGCCGTGCCTAAACGAGGCCAGGAGAGTTCCCACCCGGCACTGCTCCCTGGTGCCAAAGTCTCTGAGAACCAAGCACAGCAGAATACCGACAGGCCGGCGTCCCAGAGATGCCAGTGCAACCCAGGAGCAAGAGGTGAAGAGGGAGAGAGGCAGCCTCCTAGCGCCTTCCACTCCCCTGAGAGCACCTCGCCCCGTGCCTGGCGTCTTCGTCTTCGGAATGCTTAAGGATCAGTCTGTGGTGGCCAGCAGCATAGACGTTCTCAAACTCCATTCCCACCCCACCCCCAACCACGGCCTGCCTGGGGGGGGGGGGGGGGGGGCAGAGGAAAACCAAAAGCCGTAACCTGAAAACTGAAGCTCACATTCCCTGTCACAAGTGGCAGCGAGTGTTGAGTTGAATAAAGTTGTACTTTATTCTGAGAGCCACAGATAGATCAAAAGGTGGCTGACTAACATCCTAAAAAAACTACTTAATTAGACCAGGTATGGTGGCACATGCCTTTAGTTCCAGCACATGGAAGACAGAGGCAGGGGGATCTCTGTGAGTTCAAGGCCTGATCTATACAGAGTATTGCCCGAGAAATCTTGTGTTAAAACAAAACAAACAGAAAAACAAAACCACCTTACATCTCATATATATAGGGAATGTGTGGAGATATATACAGATAGATAAAAATAGAGAAATGGGTAGATAGATAGATAGATAGATAGATAGATAGATAGATAATAGAGAGATAGATAGAGATGATAGATAGATAGATAGATAGATAGATAGATAGATAGATAGATAGATAGATGAATAGATATAGATAGATAAATAGATGATAGATGAATGGATAGATAGAGAGATAGATGATAAGTGAATGGATAGATAGATAGATAGATAGATAGATAGATAGATAGATAGATAGATAGATAGACAGACAGAGATATATAGGAATAGATATAGAGATATATAGGAAATGAAATATAGAGAGAGAGATATAGGGAATAGAAACACAAGCTGTTGATTGGTTTAAAATTTAGTCCCGCCCCTCTAGTCAAGTGGTCAACTTTGTCTTGGCTCCTTGACATCAGCTGTGACAGGCAGCTCAAACGCGGGCATTTAGGCTCCTCCCAGCTTTAATTCACAAGTAACTCCAGCTCAACCAATCAGATGCACTCACGGCTCACAGGAGACTGGAAAGCAGAGCTCCCGCTGCTTTCTGGGGCAAGATGGGGAGGGRGCAGGTTATGAATGTGTGTGTGAATGGGGGGGTGAGCAAGTGCATGAGCATTTGTGGGGCGGGAGAAGGAGAACAGAGGCCCAGCAACTGTCTCTTGGGGGGGAGCCCCCAAAAGGCAGCGAGCACACAGCTCATTGGTGGTGCTATAGTGTGGCTCTGCAGCCTCACCATCTCAGAAGAAGCAACTGCGCCTTTGAGAGCTGGGCCTGGAAGCTCAGGCTCCAGCCCGCCTGAAGCCTCCACATCACCCCGCAGGCCACTTCAAGATCTTGGCGATCCCGGCACCAAGCCAGCTACGCAGTATTCCGTTCTCTGGCGCATGATATTGTGAAACACGTTTTTTGGTTTTTGTTTTTTCTTTTTCTTTTTAGTTAATTAATTAATTTATTATAAGTGAGTACACTGTGGCTGTCTTCAGACACACCAGAGGAGGGCGTCAGATCTCATTATGGATGGTTATGAGCCACCATGGGGTTGCTGGGATTTGTACTCAGGACCTTTGGAAGAGCATTCAGTGCTTTTAACCACTGAGCCATCTCTCCTGCCCCATGAAACACATTTTACCCCCTGTACTTTCTCCTGCCTGGAGGAATGTATGCCCCTTACCCTTGTATCTCCCCTAAATGTGTCTGAATGCAGTCTAAAGGGAAAATAAATTGTCATTTCATCTATCAGTTCTAATCAGCTCATAGTGGTAGCCTGAACCCCAAAAACGAGAAGTGAGAGTCTCCTTGTAGACTAGTGTTTCTCAATGTTCCTAACGCTGTGACCTTTTAACACAGCTCCTCATGTCGCGGTGACCCCAACCATAACATCGTTTTTGTTGCTACTTCATAACTGTAAATTTTGCAACTGTCATGAATCATAATGTAAATATCCGATGTACAGGATATCGGCTATGTGACCCATGTGAAAGAGTCATTTGACAAGCCCCACCCCCACCCCTTACAGGGTCGTGACTCACAGGTGAAAAACCACACCTCCAGACTGAGGAGAGAATTCTATGATCAGCTAGTGATATCTGCCAACGTACAGAAGTGTGATAACAGTAGGCGTGGCTACTGTTTAAGGTTAAGTGGATGCAGGTGCTTTCTGCTTTAGGCAGACTGGGATTCGTCCTGAGACAGTTAGTCAGCGCTAACGCCACCTTGCAGATTCCTTCACCCATTGCCTTCCCAAAGAGTCCAATCTCCCAGCCCCTCTGGCTCACGCCAATTTACAGTCCCCCAACCCAGCACCCCAGAATCCATACTAACTCTCACAGTCACCAGCGTCCTGACCTGGGGTATCTCCCTGGGGAAGAGCTGACTCCCACAAGGTTCATAGGGTGGGGGCTTCTTTCCTTTATTTCCTGAACCTCTACCTTTTCCAGGAAGATCTCTTCCTTCTCAGGCCCTCCCTCCTATGACCACACGACTCATTCACCAGTCAGAGCCAGGCTGTGGGTAAGTGCCCACTAAGCCCAAGGATCAGCGAGAGAGCCCTGGGATTGCTTGAGTGTGACCTCACCAGCTGATGGTTTCTCTTTTCCCATCCTCACCTGCTGCCCCTTCCCGTACGTGGACACCTTTGCTGACATTCACATCAGGATCCTAAATCTCCAGGAAGCCGGCATACAATGGGGGATCCCGAATCCCTCTGAGTCACCCCCCCAAAAAAAACCCCAATCTAGCCTGCTGCTGCAGCTAGCTAATGAAGAGGACATATATAATGTGTGTTTAAGGAGATCTGCTGGTTCCTTGTGAGGGTGGGGGAGCTCTACTCTGAGCACCACAGAGGTCAGTGTGGGTGGTAAGTCATTTTCCAGAGAAGAAAAAACCACCACCACCCCCCAAGCCCACCTCACGACACCCCGCTCTGGGCTCTCTCCATCACCAGTCACGCTGTTTCTGCTAAAGGGAAACAGATGCTGCGGTTAATTGGGGGTACAGTAGCGGGCTCTGGCCCTCATTAAGCCTGAAGGTTGGCTGAGTGATTTACCAGGTCGTAAATAGCACGTGAGGAGGGCAGGTGCCCAGTGCCCACCACCCTGGATGGAGGCAAGAGCAGCTAAGTATTGAGGCCTTGAGCCTTGGAGTCAAGCTGGACCCGAATCTCCAGCTCCATGGCTGTCTCTGAGGCAGCCTGGGCACACAGAGCCCAGGGACYACTCCTGCGSCTTCCAGATGCTCACGGATGGAGAAAGCAAAACTTAACCCCAAGGAAGAGAGGGGGTGCAGGGGAGAGAGAGCAACCGGCAACCTCAGAAGGCAAAGGAGCCCAGGAAGGGTGGACAGGCGGGCGCTGCTAGAGGAAACGAGTTCTCTGTGGGACTTACCTCCTTCACCAGAACACCAAAGCCCAGMCCAGCCAGCCAGTCCCAGAACTCCCACAGAGGAAAGCACAACTTTCTTCCCAGGGAGCCTCACGCTGGAGGCAATGATGTGCCAAACTGCCTGGATTCAAGCCCAGCCCCTAGCTGTGTGACCCCCCCCCCCAAGAAGAGGTCTAGGCTTCTCTGGACCTCAGTTTCTCCATCTGTAAAGGTAACCTATCTGCTGTTTTCTTTTCTGAGACTGAGGTCTCGCCAGGCGGTGGTGGCGCACGCCTTTAATCCCAGCACTTGGGAGACAGAGGCAGGCAGATTTCTGAGTTCGAGG
>BDUI01001189.1:87799-99148 GCA_002335545.1 Apodemus speciosus
TTTGTGCTCTGGCACACCAGGCCGGCCTAATATATCCATCCCCATGAGTGCCCTGGCATCCCAGCCACTGACCCAAGCTCACTCTCCTGTGCACACGGCCGGCTCTTGCAGATACCCTCTCTGCTCCTCACCATCTGAGCTGGCGCCTGAGAAACGGGYTTCCTGGGAGGAACACATGGAGAAATAACCACAGCAGAACTGGGGTCTCATTGCCTCCTGCAGTGTGTGAAGAGCCTACCGACCACCCCAGTCCCGACTTCTCAGCCTGAGCGTGCCTAAGTGCCTCTCCACACCCGGGCTTGCGGCTGCGAGGAGGAGAGCTGCAGAAAGACCGCTATCCTTCCCATCAGTCCCCCTTCTTTGCTGAGTCACTCTTTGCTTGGAATTCTGACAGGAGCCCGTTGGGCTTCTGGAAGGGAGGGACAGCAGAGGATCCACCCTCTGTGTGTCCCAGGAGAGATTACATTATCTTCAGCCACCCTGATGCTCGGCCTGGGCTTCTGGAATCGTTGGTGCTGACACGAAGCCAGTTCTGGGGATGGGAGGGAATGGCCATGAATGCACGAAGAGCCACAAGGAGCTAGCCCATCTGGTGTTCTCTTCGCCCGAGCACCCTGGGACCTAGAGCGCTCAGCTCCTCTCTGCACGTGTTCCCCTCATTTCAGGGACCAGCATACCCTACACCTCACCCATAGCAGAGCTGCACGCTTCCGAACCATACTTAGGAAGCCAGGTCAAGTACAACAGTYCACATACTGTCTTCGGGCCTTCATTTTGCCCGTTGCTGGTTGGCATTAGGGGACARTTCGACTTGTTGCTCTTGGAAGTGTGTTGCTGGGAAGGCCTGCACTTCTCTGGTGAACACAGCCACCTCTTTGTGGTGGGTGCCTCTGACTATGTCTGCCTGGCCCTTCTAGAACCTGGGTTTTGGAAGATAACCACAGAAGCCTCCTGGTGTCCCTCCTGGCATCTGCAGTTAGTGCTCTGGTGCATGCTCTACTTATCCAGCAAGATTCTAATGTATACTCCATCATCCGTACACTGGCTCGTGTAAAGATGTCTCTCACTGGCACAGAATTTCAAATGAAACGGGAAATAAATATCTCAACTGTTAACTCAGATCCAAGATCTCAARTGCTGTCACTCTACTATGAGATGCACACCTGTCTAATAATGATCTCCCCTCTGCCCACACTGTGTTCGCCTTACTCATCCGAGTAAGGCCTTTCTCTGTCTTTAAAGCTTTCTTTCGCTATTGTTTTAATCTTCTCAAGCTTAMATGGTTCCTTTTGAATCACGGGCCTTATAGGTGCCGCTTAGGAACCTCCTCATGACAATTCTGCAAACTTTACACCACACAAGGAAAGAAGTGATGCTTTTGCTGAAAATGTAGCACTTCTTTTAAAAAATATCAAAGAAACTTAAAACATTCATAAAATATCTCTAAGCTTTTTCCTCGCAGCCAAACAGATTTAACCTTCCAAACTGTGGGTCTGTACGACCCAGAGCGCTCRCCTATTTGACATGAACTGTGTAAGARCACCTCAATGGCAGAACCTGGGGGAATTACAAATGGCCCCATGGTGACGACTCATGGCGTCTTCATGACGAGAGTCATCATTGTTGCTCTCTGCTCTCTCCTTGTCCTCTCTAAAGGAAATTCCGAATACATCTCTGTCTTTCTAAGTCATGCATTGCTTTTTCCTAACCTGATTTATTCTCTGTGACAATTTAGCATTGTGTTAGTTGTAAAATATAGACAAAGGCAAGGCAGGGGTTGGTGGTGTGGGTTTACTGGGAGAGCATTTGCCTCATGTCTTCACAGCGCTGAGTTCTGCCCTCAGCACTGAAGGGAAAACCCAGGTGTGCTACATCAAGAAGAAGGGAGACACTGCCCTCTTCCACTGTGTCCTCTACATTGTCTGCTCTGGACGCAAAACTGACCGGTGGAACTGGGAGCAAGACAAACTGACATTGGGAACACCCCCAACGGCCGTCTCCCTCACAGCCTAASCCACAGGGAAGATCACCTCAAACATACCACGGATGAGATGGKCCCCATCAGAATACTGGACCAGAAGAACACCGTTAGGATGTTCAGTGCTGGAACCTATAAACGGTGCTGGCCTGGCATCTACCCTGGCTCCACTGTCCTGGGTGGGCTGCCAAGCCCTCTTCCTGCTGCTGTTCCCATCTGAGGAAGGTGACAAACTGTAGTTGGGTGTAGCCAATGTCATAGGCCCATAGGATTCTTTGTGGACAAGAAGATAAGGTGTTATCTTCCCAGCCTGTGGCTTTGTGCTGAGCACAAGGCTAACTACTTGTCCTCTCGGTGTGGCGGTCAGGCCCGTGGAGTATTATCATGGTTCGGCACACAAACCTGGCAGAACAGATGGGATTATTCCCGCTTGGTGGATAAGGAAAGTGAGCTCAGATAGTCAGCACATGAAGCATTTTCCAGCCAGGAGAGGAAGCCCAGCATCAGATGCCTCCACTGACCTAGACATGGTCAGCTGCCTCTTCCTTCCATGAGATCATAACCACCCTTGTTTCCTCTACACTTACCAATGTCTAAGTTCAAGACCATCCAGAACTAACAGAAGTCAGAAGGTCCATTTGATTGGAGAGCTGGTAGACATAGACTGTAGGGATGTATGACACTGAATGAAATTAACGTCAAAAATGACTTTCCCCATTGTCGACTTTGCTCTAAACATACATGCGTCCCGGTCCATATGAAAGCCAGTGTGTTCTGCCATGGGCTCTGACACTTCTCAATTACTGGAAGTGGATTTCTGAAACTAACTCTTGTAGTTATTCAGTAGAGAGCTTTCTAGATGAACTGTGTCACAGATACCCTGTACCTCCTGTGCAGGCCACCAAGTGACACTGAGTGCTAGTCAGTCATGGCCTCTCTCCAAGCATGGCTGTGGTCACACCACATGAGCTTTTGGAGCTGGGCATTTATCTGGCACAGGCTCATGTGAAGACCAAAGGCCAGAGGGGTGGGGGGATCTTCTGAAGAAGCATCTCCAGACTAGGATCAACCAGCAGGCCCTACACCTCCATAATACTGTGAGGATCAAGCAAAGGAGTCCAGAGAGTAGAGAATCTGGTCCTAGGGAAGAGATGATCTGGGTGTCTCTATCCAGGATCCAGAAAGCCACTTAAGCCAGGAAGACATGTACAAATGGTGGCTGGTAGGGGGCGGGGGAACATTGCTATGGAACAAGAATGTGCATGGTTAAATGGAAACCACAGTATTTGTGAACATGGGTAATTTGCAAGCTTTGGTTGTTACTTGTTTTAGCATTTTCCTAAGGTCCATCCCTTTATTTATTGAATAGTGTGATCTTCCAAGAGATCTATGATAGCAGTTGCCAGACGTAGAGGAATCTTGACACAAGGTTGTCAGATCTCCTCTCACAGAGCACTGTAGACGGCTGGGGCCATGTGGAGGTCAGATGTGATCGTAGAGAAGGGAAACTGAGGCTCCTCGAAGAAGCGGGGATGATCATTGGACTTTGCGGGTGGCCGTGGAGGAGCTCTGGTGGATTCCTTGGCGAGAACCTTGTTCACTGACACACATGGAGATGTAGGAAGGAAGCAAGGCCTGGGGGAGAGGGTGGGTTTGGAGGTGGGCAGCTGATGGGTGCCTGATGGGCACGGCAGTGGTAGGCAGGGGGGGGTGCATCCTCTTCTCCGGGCCCTGGCATAGCTCTGCTCCCTTCTCTTTCTATACTTGCATGCGTGGAGTCATGCAGAGCATCGTAGCCTACACAGAAGGTCCCCTGACGTCCCAACAGGAGGAGATGGTTACCGGTTGAAAGACGTGGGACAGCCTCACAGCTCTTCTGACCCTGCATCTGGGTGAGCGGTGGAAGTCACTTGAGTAGGTGTAAGACCACAGGCCAGCACGCCTCTCCACTATGTTCACAGGCGGGGCATGGGGCTTCTTTGTATCTTAGCTGTCTCTTTGCAAGGCCAGAACCACAACATCTTCTATCAGTGATGTTGTCTAGCTAGTATCCTCTTCCCGTGAGAAAACCCAGAGCCACCCAGCCAACAGGGAGGCTTATAAAGTCTACTGGTTCTCAAAGAGGACCTGCCTCTGGCTTCACCCTACACTCCTGTAGAGTATACCTATGGTGTCGGTGGGGACCTGGTCCTCTTCTCTGCCTGCCCTCTGCAGTCCTATCCCTGTTACTCCTGCTGTCTCAACCACACCCATAGTGTGAGGAATGCCAAGGTCACCGTGGACTGTAGACATGTTAATAAGGGACTAATGACTTTCCTGTGACTGAAGAATTAGCATGACCTAAAGCATGGGATGTAAAACTGAGCTAAGAAGTATTCCTGAATTCTTGTAAATACAAATCTGAGCCAAATAACCTTCCACAGGAGATGGCGGTTGACCATCTTATACCTGGAAGTGGAGCAGAGGTCCTCTCCTGAAGATCTCAAAGGGTGCTCAGCCTCTCTCTTAGGTACAGCATCAGGAGATACACAGCTAATACAGACCAAAGAGTGTGGTTTCTGGGAGGTCAGCCTGTTTTCCATAATGTGCAGATTTGGCAGTTCAGACAGGGTTCAGAATCTGAGGGGATTTCATCAGGTTACATGGTAGTGTGATCACAAGAATTTGGAAATCAGAAGTCCCTAGCAGAGAAGCTTGATAAAGATGTATTTCGTGATTCTTAAAAGACGACCTCAAATTCTCAGTGCAGCCAAGAGTAAAGGCAGACACCATTAATGCCAGCACTCAAGAAGCAGAGGCAGATGGATCTCTGTGCGTCCAAGGCCTGCCCGGGTCTACATAGCAAGTTCCAAGACGGCCAGAGCTTCACAGTGTGATGTTGTCTCAAAAAAAAATTTATTTTTTTATCTGCGCCATTTCATAAGCAGTGGCTTAAAGCTGAGGGTAGACTTGAGATATGAGGACAAAGCCAGAAGAGCGCATTGCTCCCTAGGGCCCAGCGTGGGGTGAGCTGCTTCTGATGGGATGAGTGTGGGGCGAGCTGCTTCTGATGGGGTGGAATGTAGACCTCACAGGGCATCACAGGGCATCACAAGGCATCACAGGGCAATGAGCTTGCACCTGAAGATGGCTGCGGAAGAGCAAGCAGCCAGTAACTGGGACAGGCTCAGAGCTGCTGGAGGCAGGCTGGGAATGTTATCCGAGGCGCTCTCGGTGACCCTCCTCCTCGCTGTGTACATGACGATGCCAGGCTTAGCTGTGAGGACCACAGAGCAGGCGCGACTCGGCAACTGTATTTGCAACACCCTGCGAGTTATTAGCTGGCCACGTGCTTGTCCTTTGGGAAACTGTTGTAGATGCACTGTCACTCGGTGGGACCATATACAGGCAGGGATACACATAGGCATGGGGGTGCATACTTAAGTGTGTGGATGCATGAGCAGCTTACACACTTCCCAACCTTACAGCCACCCAAGAGAAGGCTGCTTGCAAAACTGTGTCTTTTGAGATATGACTGTCATATAGCTAGCTATGACCCTAAATTTTCATATATCTATGCTAAACATCAAAACCTTAACTTTTCACATTTACATGCTAAACACTATGCTTAATGCAAATTATAGACCTCCCTTTGAGCCCAAGATCCCTTACTGCCAAAACAGTGCTGGTGTCTAGCTCAAAGGCCCACAGCGAGGCGTGGAGGCTGTCTGTGGAAAGCGGTTTGTGTGCACATTCATAGAGACCCACTGAGTTGCTGCTGTGAGAGACTGGATTTAAGCACAGATCAGGGGTTTGCTGCTTGCCGTATTTCCTACCCACTTAGAACACCATAGAATGCTCTTTCTAAGTTCAGGCTGTCGTAGGAACAGTCTATCTGTATCGATTCAGCTCTGCTATACTAGAAAGAACTTAGTAACTGGACCTATATTTTGCTTTTAAGCTCTTGATAGATTTTTTGATTAAGGATGAAAATTAGCAGACTGGCTTGAGTTACCATAGACAAAGGATTCATTCTTTTGGGAGGGGCTCAACATTTCATGGCACGGCATCCTGGTCTTTACACGAAGCAGTAAAAATGTAAACTCCAGGCATGGCAATGGACACTGCAGTCCCCACAGTGGCCGAGGAAGCGACAGGTGGATCCCTGAGCTCTCTGGCTAGCCAGTGCAGTTGGATTGACGATGGACAAATCCAGTGAGCAGCCCTATCTCAAAAGATGATGATGGGGGCCGGAGAGCAGCTCAGCAGTTAGGAGCACTGACTGCTCTTCCACACGTCCTGAGTTCAAATCCCAGCAACCACATGGTGGCTCACGACCGTCTGTCATGGGATCTGGTGCCTTCTTCTGGTGTGCCTGAAGTCTGCTACAGCATACTCATAGAGTAAATAAATAAATAATTAATTAATTAAATAAAGCTTAAATTGAGGAAACATCAGATGTTGATGTCTCCACATACATATCCACACAACTGCACGTGTACTTATATATAAAGTTTTTCACGGGGGAAAAAGGGAAGGTTCTGTGGCCAAACAAATCTGAGAAACAATGACTTAAGCAAAGTTTGATAAATATGTCTTTTTCCTCAAGTCTGTCAGCCTTTTTTTTTTCCTGCTGAGTCAGTAGTGTAGTTGATCCCAGAAGTTTAATTTAGGCAGCTCCTTTGTATATACAATTCTGGCTGACGTTTTTTTGGGAAGAAACGATATGAGCGTGCACCCAGTGTGCATGCGTGTACACATGCACACACATGCAGACACATGTGCACAATATCCCAGGTCTTAGGGATTGGAACTCACTGGGACCGGCCTGCGGAGGACCTCAAGCCTGGGGCTTGGTGCCATTTATAAAGGCAACAGCTAAGCAAGACCCACAGAAATCTGGTTGCTCCTTTTGGAGCAACAATTCCCTATCCAACAGGCTGATTGGAAACATTTTAATTTTCTCTGGATACTTTCGAAGATAAAAAAAAAAAAAAGAAAAGAAAAGAAAGCAAATGATGATCGATCAGTGAGGGCCGTCTACCCGTGCTGGTTTGTGGAGACCTGTATTCTCCGTGGGATGCTGTGATGTGGCTGAGATCACAGCAGTAGCCAGTACTCCTGAATGGTTTCTCCTGGTTCTAGAATGTTCTAAGCTGTCAAGCCCATCGGAGCTTGCTCACAGTTCAGAGGGCCTGCTCTGAGGAGTGACTTTTCTGTAGCTTGTATGAAGGCAACAATAGCAAATTAGCAGCTAACTCGGGGTTTTATATACTAATATGCCTTTTTAAAGCAGCACTGTCTTTCTACACTCTTGTGTCTGATGATTTTACAACCTGGCTTTCTTTTTGCCTTCTCTGTTGCAGTTGCATATGGGGCTGATGGCTTTAGGGATTTTCATGCAATAATTCCCAAATCTTTCTCTCGTAAGTATATGCTTTGCTTCTAGAAAACAGATGATCATTTCATGGCCAGCTCCATCCCACAGACGCCACCACTTGCATGGTCTCTCTCTCTCTCATCAACACTTTCCTTTATAACTTGAAAGAAATGATATGAACTAAATGTTTGCCATTCTACCATCAAACACCCATCATCCTGTGTATCATTGATACAATGAAACGCAAAGGCAAAGAGTGGGGGGAGGGGTTGCTTGATTGGTCCCTGTTTTGCTTCTGAGGCAGAGTCTCTCTATTAGCCCTGGCTGGCCTAGACTGCTCTGGGATGCCCAGACTCACCTTAAATTTGCAATGATCTCCCTGCCTCTGCCCATTCCCGCCTCAGCCTCTGCCTCAGCCTCTGCCTCTGCCTCCCTGCCTCTGCCTCTCTGCCTCTGCCTCTGCCCCTGTCCCTCCCCCACCTCTCCCCTGCCTCTGCCCCTGCCTCTCCCTGTGCCTCTGCCCCTGTCCCTCTGCCTCTGCCTCTGCCTCTCTGCCTCTGCCTCTGCCCCTGTCCCTCCCCTTGCCTCTCCCCCTTCCTCTGCCTCCTAGGAAGAAAGGTACAGCATGTCTGGCTCATGCTCACGGTAAGGATCTGATTGATAGTGAGAGGATTAGAGAAGCAGAGGGCATGAAAGTGAGGCATCTGGTGAGAAAGAACTAATGTAGCCACAACGGGCGCCTCCCAGAGAGCTAGCTGCTCAGCAGGGTCCCGATTAAAACTGTGATCAACAACTTTGTGGTCCATGCTTCCTGTCAGCATCAAACAAACCAATATCTTTTCAGATAACTTGTGCAACTTTTTGTGACAGGAAAAAAAAGGTGCACCCTCTTTCCCGTGCTCTGGAGTGCTAACCTCAGAACAGAGAAGAAACTCATGGGTTTCCAGCCCTTTCTTCTGTGGTGGCTCGCCACGTAAGCACTCGCCCTGTTAGCGTGCATGCAGGCTAGCCGGCTCTCCTCTGAGCTGCTATGCCAAAAACTATATGGTAGTTTCATCTCTTAATGTATTGAAAATTGAAAATGATAACATTATTTGGGCAACCGTAAGGAGTATTTTCAAGAATAGAGAAGGCTTTTCGTTTTTTAAATGCAAGTGTAGTTAGTGCAGACGTGTTATTGGTTGTTAACCCTTAGGTTTTAAGTCTTCAGACCTTGTATCAATAAAATGGTTACTGTTATGAAGCAGCAGCAGAAAGCAGAGCGCATGGGCATCACTTTGAGGAGAGGTTTGTCTGTGTGTCCTGCTTCCGGTCAAACCGAAGCGCACGTTCTACCACCAAATCACACCCTAAGAGCAGCTTGCTGGCATCTCACAGCTCTGTGTTTAATACCGAGGTGTCAGCAACAGAGACGTTGGGTTGATGATGTCCTGTTACCGGATACCACTTGGGAGGTACAGGATTTAGCAGTGACCATCTAGGGATGCTTCTGGTCAAAGACCAGATACACGTCTCCTTCCAGCATATGAGAAGTTAGTTAAGAAGTCTCTCTTATTAGTTATTCCTTCCGTTTAAGGTGAAGACAGGAATTTGAGATTGACTTCTTCACGTAGGCATGTATGTACACATACACTTTGTATGTGTGAGCCCTGAATGTGCCAGGGCAGGAAATCGTGTTAATTTTGAGCCAGCCAATCCCAGCTCTGGAATGCTTTGGTAAGTCAGGTGCACATAATGGTAAGACAGCGCATTCTAAGACACGGTTTCATGAAGGCCGAGGAGCAGGCAGAGCCCAGCATCAGCAAGCAGGTGGGTGAGGTTTTTAGGATGGGAAAAGTGACCATGGGAGATGTTCTGAGACATGGCTAACGTTTCCGTGTATTCCATGTCTATCTGCCTATAAAGATGAGTTCATAGCAGTGCTATCTCTTTTTCTTCCGCTCTTCCCCTCAGTTGTATCTTTCTGGAACAAAGGGTTGGTTGAGCCTCAAGTCTCCGCCCAACAGCAACCAAACTGTTCTAGGCCAATATCGCCACCTTGTGGTCATGATGGAGAACTAACCTACAGGCTCCCGTCTTGAAGTTAAAGCAAACTTTTGGCCTCCTCTGCCATCTTCGTTTGTTTGTTTGTTTGTTTGAGTCTCTAGATACCTGAGAAATTTAAATATGCCTTAAACTTCTTCTTTTTTAATAATTTTCCATTTTCTGATATATTTCTATCTCTGACTTCATTGTATTTGAAGGCCAAAACATCAAGTAAGTTTATTTCTAAAAATAGGTAGAAACCCTATTTATTTTAACTATCTCTAAATGATATTAAGTTATACAGATTGTTCTAACTAATGGTTACAATTTGTTCTGGGTTTTTTTTTTTGAGGCAAGGTGAAGCGCAGCTTCAAGGTCCCCAGGTCGTTAATGGAGGTTGACCTGGTTACTCTGAACCCCTTGCCTCTGCCTCCCGGGTGCTAGCATCGCAGGTGTGCACCACACTGCTGGCTCCATACGTCTCTAGAGGAAACAGCGATCTGCATGTGCATACGTGTCTCAGATCTTCACGAATTAGCACAAATAAATCAAATATACCTTGTGTATTTTATTCCACTCTGCTTATTACCTACAGCTATTGTGAAGATGCATTTTTACCTTTGCATCTCCCATTTTCCATTTAAAGTATTGAACATGCCCTTTACCTGGTCTAAACCCATGCTGGAATGGCAGCTGCAGAATTACTTTCCAGTGGGAAAATCGCATTGTACGGTCTGAAATCCTACTTTTCCAGTAAATACTAAGATGCATTCTGAAAGGGAAACGACAATGTAGACAATCACATCTGTGAGCCAGAGCCTGCCCGGGCACATTACACCTCTGCATTAAAAACGTTCCATTATTCACGAGGGCACAGCACACTTGGCAGCCAAGCCAGACCTCCTGGCCCCTGCTGGCCTGGGTTCCTTCACTTCTCCAGATTCCTTGATTCTAACCTTTTCCTGATGCTGGAGGCCTCGCCACACTCAGGGGTCAGGAGGGGCATTCTCTTAGGACAGCAGAGTTACTACGCTGGCCGCTGGCTGTGTACCTCTTAAAATACATAATGAGAAAGTTTTTGTTTTTCTCCATTTTAAGTAGCAACTGAGAAGCAAGGTAGCTTTCATAAGGGGCTTATATGTGTTCATGTAAGCTGTGTTTTGTAAACACTCAAATTGGCCTCTGCCATTGTCTGCCAGCTGCTGGAAGAGTAGGTTGAGCCCATTGCAGGGGCGGGGGGGGGGCATTCACAAGACTCCATTCATGTTTTATATTTCATCAGCCTAGTGAAGCACTTCATCAGCTCCTCCGGGGTCTAAGTAGTAGAATAGGGATAGAGCTTACACGATATGTGTAAGTCTACTCCTTACATCAGCATTTCACTGCAGGAGTACCCCAGCTAAATAGTCTACACAGAGCCCCGTGTTGTCCTGGAGAAGCCTTTTGGTTGAATAGGAATCTGTCAGATTTCTTCTATTTAGCAAGCACCCACTTTGCATTTATCCCAGAGATATGAGCGCCTTCCCCATCTTTGTATAGAAACCCTCCACACGGCAGGAATCTTAAATGCTGACAGTGTAACCTGCTTCTCACCAAATCCTCTTCTCTCCGGTCACTCAGTCTCTGTTAGACGTCACAGACTTCCCAGCTCAAGCCATGGCTGGGAGTGTCTGCATCACGCCCGCAGCTCCCAGCTCAGTGGTTGCCGTGGAACTGTCAGAATGTGTGCACAGCCTGCTGTGAGCATCTGCTGCCGTCCCACTACTTATGGTCCTTGGCCACACCCATCTGCAAATGCTGTCTCTTCTTTCTCAGAAACATAAACTTTTAGTCTTTAACTTTCTGATTGTCATCCTTCCCATACTATGCATTGAACCTTTCTCTGTGTCTCTCTGTCTCTCTCTGCCTCTCTCTGTCTCTCTCTCTCTCCCCACTCTCTCTCTCTCTCTCTCTCTCTCTCTCTCTCTCTCTCTCTCTCTCTCTCTCT
>BDUI01001189.1:99169-112230 GCA_002335545.1 Apodemus speciosus
TCTCTCTCTCTCTCTCTCTCTCTCTCTCTCTCTCTCACACACACACACACACACACACACACACACACACACACACAATTATATATAATTAAAACTCCACTATAAATCAGATCGAGTAGTTTGAACCTCATACTCCATGTCCTTGGCAGCCGTCCACCTATTTTTCCCATACATTTCTTACCCCATTTGCATCTGGTACCCACACTGACCCTGGGACAGCTTGTGAACAACCCTTGTGCCTCCTGAGCTACCTTTCTCCTTTGAGGCTGTCACAGCTGGTGGCAGCACCATCTTGTAAGGCAGAAATGCCAAAGCCCCGCTTTCATTTTCCCTAGTCGCACCAGTGGTGGGCCCTCGTGGCTTTCGGGGAGCCAGTGCCCTATGAAGCAGCACCTTCCTCCTGACTCTTCCCTCTCCCTCATTTTGCAAGCAGCCTGCTGGAGTACAGCTGCTCCTGCTATGAGAAGCCTGAAGGTTACTGCCCATGCACACTGCTGTCCTGGCCTTCTCTGGGAAGCACTCATATGGGCATTAGTGACATGTGCCAAGAAATCCCCCAGAGGATTGCACATGAACTCTGCTGTTTTTATTCATACAGAAAAATGCTTATGACTGGCATGTGCTTCTCTGACCTGCAGGCAGTGTGTGTAGGAGGGCAGGAGCCCAGCTTCCTTTACCTTAGCAGAGTCCAGTGGAGTCAGGAACACACTAAGGGTTTTTATCCAGCTGCGAATGCTTCTGGTTTATACACTTTGCTGCAGTTCTGTGTCTTAGCTGTCATGGCTAAGAACTTGCCACACCAGCTGTGATTTTCTCTATGGAATCTTTGACTACCTAGTTTCACTTAGAGGAAAAAAAAAGAGATGTAATTGAAAAAATAACCAAAGGCTGAGATTTTTGTAGTTTCTATGGTCTGTTGCCAGACTAGTTAACACATAAGCAATGGGAGTTTGTTTAGCTTGTAGTTGTGGAGGGTAAGAAGTTGAGAGTGGCGTCCACATCTGGAAAGGGCCTTGTTGTTGTAGCTCAGRCCTTGTTGTTGTAGCGCAGGCCTTGTTGTTCTAGCGCAGGCCTTGTTGTTGTAGCGCAGGCCTTGTTGTTCTAGCGCAGGCCTTGTTGTTCTAGCGCAGGCCTTGTTGTTCTAGTGCAGGCCTTGTTCTAGCGCAGGCCTTGTTGTTCTAGCGCAGGCCTTGTTGTTCTGGCACAGGCCTTGTTGTTCTAGCGCAGGCCTTGTTGATCTGGCACAGGCCTTGTTCTAGCACAGGCCTTGTTCTAGCACAGGCCTTGTTGTTCTAGCACAGGCCTTGTTGTTCTGGCGCAGGCCTTGTTGTTCTAGCGCACGCCTCTTAGTCAGCTTTGTACTGCCAAGTGAAAAGCCAAATCAAGGAGTTTACAGAGAAGCTCTGGAGGTTCCTGGCAGGCAGCAGGGCAGGCTTTGGTGAGAGTGGCCAATGATAATAAAGGGGAACATGTGTCAGAGCCAATCACACATCAGAAGTTGGGAAGCAGAAAGTGACCAAGAGAATAGAATCCCACAGCCTTTCTGAGGGGCTAAGAACGTCCCACCAGGTCCCGCCTCCGAACATGTTCTCGCCCTGAATGAGCCTTGGGAAGCATTCATCCAAACCATAGCCACGTGAGTGCAGATTGTGGTGAGTTGGAATCTACCCGAAGATGCCTAAGAATTCGGGCACTCCAGAGTCCAGTGTCATTAAACACCACTGCGTGACCTCAGACCTTTCTGCTCTTGCCACATGGATAGGATCCGGCCTCTGAGGGAAGTAAGGACTGCTGATTTGCAAAGTCTCGGATCAGAGACTTATAGGGAAAAGCTTTTTGAGAATTCCCCATTACAAAATTTCTCAGTGTTGTCCCTGCACATGTGCTGAATTCAGCCTCAGAGTCCGTTCTCACTTCCAGGACCTCAGAGCCCATGTTCCGGTTGTAGACCAGTAAGTGTTTTCTGCAAAGAACTGACAGGATACTGTTGTTGGCAGTAAGTAGGTGCTGGAGACCTCTGTGTGGACACCTCCCAGATCTGGAACTAGCGGGTTGCTAGCGCTGTGACTGTAGCAAGTTCTTTGACTGAACTGTACCTCTGCCACTACAAAATATAGGATGGTAATGGCGGGCCCCTTTTGAGTTCTCGTGAGGTTAAATGGCAAGTGCATTAAGGTACCAGAGGTCTTGTGCAAGGTAAGTACAATACAGACTGTTAGGGCCAGGCAGAGCCTTGGGTGGGTGTCACTTGCTGTGTGCCCCAGTCCCACTCAATTACCACCTTCCTCAGTCCTCTCAGCTGCCCCAGGCTGGCCAGGGCTATGATAGTCCTTGTATTTATAGATGAGGAATCAAGGCATAGAGAAGTTAGATGACCTACCCAAGATTGCTGCGCCTTTAAATAAAGGTGCCAAGCCTCCAGGACAGCCATTTTCCCCTTGGTTTCTGGACCTCTAATGTCGCAGTCAAGAGAAATTTGTAAATAAGATCATCTCTTGGGCTGTGAAGCAGGTGGGCTACGTTAATTAGATATTCTCCATTGTAAAGTGACCGTGGATCCCACCCAAGATCCAAGAGTCTATTCAAACACACGGCTGAATTCACCCCAGAATTTGGGAACCCGGAGAGTTAGGGAAACCCAGGAAGGCACACTTCACATATCCTCTTGGGTCATGTCCTGGATGCTGCTCTGGGGACCAAACTTCGAGGATCCTTGGCCAAAAATGTTCTGCAGAAGTAATGTTAACTAGAGGCTGGAGATATGGGTCAGTGGTTAATAGTAGTTGACCATCTTTCAGAGGACCCAGATTTAGTTCTAAGCATTCACATTTGGTGGTTCACAAAAACCTGTAACTCTAGTTCCACAAAGCTGCACAGGGCTGTACGTACGAGCAGACACTCCCACACACGCACAAAGGAAAAGCAGAAGGTAACTCTTTATATTGTCACATAGTCACCACTCTGATTATTTTATTTAGAAAAACATACCTCCCTAGCTCTTATGAGCTTTAAAAAAAAAACCACTGTGAGAAATTATGATACAGTTTCTACTGGCCATTGCATGTGGGATTCATCTCTGTACCATTAGTGTTTCAGGAGCATGGTTATGCAATGTGTTGTATTTTCTTTTAAAAGGAATAGGCGAATAAAAACTGCTTGTGGGATTGCAGCAGAGTCAATAGCAGTGTTTACCTTTGTTATCCTACAAGCATCTTTCTGTTTGAAAGACTGCCACCTGTTGCACTCATAAAGTATTCCAGCTAACCTCTCAGGAAATGAAGCAGATGTCAGGAAACCTCTGCCCCAGAGCACAGGCTGAGGTATGCCGCTGTAAGATAAAAAAAAGAAAAAAGAAAAAAAGAAAGCCAGTTGCTAAGAAAATGGAACTTGGACAAGGGAGTTGGAATCAGGGCTCCAAAGGGGAAAGAGCTGTTCCAGATTCATTGTGGATATGCGTAAGAAAATACGTATGGGTTGTACTGTTGTTCACCAGTCCTGGGGAGGTTGACTGTGTGATCAGTCACTACCTTGCCATGTGTTTGCATGTGAACACGTAAGGATCCAGTTCCGGGTCCCCTGCCACCCTCCCAGGTACCACAAGCCCCCACGGCAGTATGGTCTCCACAACAGCCCCTTCCTGCTTTCCCAGATGCTCCCCGTTCAGACCTGCCTCTGTCCCCACATCCCTACGTGCATCCCGTAGGTGCCATCCACGCTCTCTGGAAGCTTGGTGCGGGCACCGCTCAGGCTGCCCGTCCCGAGGTACAGGCTCACAACTGCTCAGAAGCTCAGACTGTCTATTTGATGCCTTGTTGCTGCTGTGTTGCTGTCTTGTGACTTATTTTTGCAATGACACTGAGTGGCCTCCTGTGTTGTCTCTTTCAGCCAGTAATGTTAAAGTAGAGACTCAGAGTGATGAAGAGAATGGGCGTGCCTGTGAAATGAATGGGGAAGAATGTGCAGAGGATTTACGAATGCTTGATGCCTCAGGAGAGAAAATGAATGGCTCCCACAGGGACCAAGGCAGCTCGGCTTTGTCAGGAGTTGGAGGCATTCGACTTCCTAACGGAAAACTAAAGTGTGATATCTGTGGGATCGTTTGCATCGGGCCCAATGTGCTCATGGTTCACAAAAGAAGTCATACTGGTAAGGCCTGAGAGTTTTTCCTTGAGCGTCTCCTGAGGTCCTGTGGGGGCTGAGGGAGCAAAATGTACTGTCAAGGGCTGGGGATGCAGCTTAGGATGTGCCTAACACACACAAGTCCCTAAGTTCAAAGCGCAGGAGGAGGGTGAGGAAAGGCATGCGGCCTCAAGCTTGTTTCCCATTGACTAGCAGGGTGGCTGGTGCACATAAATGGCTCCCAAGTAGCACTGAGGTGCAGCTTTCTTATTCTGGGGCAGTATTTGAAAGGTCTTCTTAGCATGTACCTAATCAACTCTCTGAACGAGAGAGAAGGCTAACAGCATATGTGTGTCAGCTTCTGAGACTCTGATATTATACTCACTAGGAAAAAAAAAGATCCCTCTCCTGTCCAAAGCATCCATCCTTCACGAGACAAGTTCAAAACCTAGAGATACACCAAAACTGACTTCATAAATTTCCCATTGAGAAACTSTCCATAAAATACTTGTTTTAATCTTGTTGACACTTGGGACTCTCTGTTCAGAGGCATTAGTGATTAGTAGCCTAGCAGCAAAACTTTTTTGTTGTTGTTGTTGTTGTTGTTTTTGTTTTTTGGAAAGGGTGTGGGTCAGCATAAAGTGGTTCACCCTACAGTCTGAGTCTCTGGGTCAGCTGGCCATATTGCCACAAGTTTTCATCCCAGAGACATAGGGAACCTTAGGCCAAACTCCTGTTGTGGTAGAAGGTTTACACAAGGCCTTAAGAGAAAAAGAGAATGCAACAGTCTGTTCTAACCTAAGTGAATGTTCAAGAGCCGTGCTTACCCCTGCCACTGGCACAGTGGGAAGCCTGCCCGTCTTCAGATAGCTCTCCTACTCCTGTTGCACATGCGTACGACCAGTCAGCTACTTGTTCAACATAACTGTCACTCCACCATCACTAGGGACACTACAGAGGCTTCCTATAAAACATTAATGGCATTCAGTACAATTGTTTGCCTGGTATAAGGTTTCTTTGGAACTAAAGAGAAACATTACTCGTCCTTCCATAGAGGGTTCTTGAAAGGTCAGTGTTATAACCTGGCGAGTTCRCCCAACTCTTACAGCCACAGAAAGCTTACATGTAAAACTTAGAGACCCGGAGCTATCACTGCCCATACGCTGGCTTCTTTGGAGCATGAGAAGGCTGGCATCTGCTACTGCAGGATCCAGGAGGGAGAAGGAAAATAAGCCCAAATGAATKACAGCATGTTTTATGAGACATCTCAGAAAGCTAAGGAAGATGGCTTGAAAATGACAGCCWTGTCTGTCTCTTACATGGGACCCAACAAGTGTGTGTTAGCCAAAAAGTAATCAGGAGCTAGGACATGTATGGAGCAGTAATGCCATCATCAAGGAATGGAGGGATTTCCAAAGTTATGGTTTTACATATGAGCRGAAASAGTTTCMAAAATTATATATTCCATATATAGCATATGTAGAAATGATTTATAAGATGATATTTAATAAACGTTTGTCTTCAACAAAAGKTTAGCTTGAAAATTGGGCWAATTTGGCTTTTCTGAGGGACCCTTTAGTTCTCAAGCTACCCATTGAAATAGACCTGGCATACCCAGCCCTGAGAAAACCAATTGTGAGGGTAACCTTGCTCTTGCCTTCTGTGAGGAGGTAGAAATTAGCATGAAGACTCCTGTGACCGATGCTCAGACAGTCTAGGTAGGGCCTGTAGCAAACCATTGCTGATGGGAGCAAACCTCTGTCTGTTCAGTGAAAATCCCCTTAGATAGATATTTGACAAATGAATCAAATTCTGGTGTACTAAACTGCCAACATATGATTGCCTGCCTTGATTTTAAAAAAGAAGAATAAAAATTACATGTAACGATTGAACCTGCCATCAACAGATCTGGAAGGGTACCTGATATTTGCTACATACTTTCCTCAATAAAAAGTGAGTAAGAATCATATCTACCCCAATATGCTAAGCTCTTCAGTTACGGAACAGATAACTTACAGAAAGAGGAAACAGGAAGAGACTACACATACATGCATGCACACACACACACACACACACACACACACACACACACAAAGTTTGGTCATGGCCAACTCCACAGTGTATCTTCGTATATGTGAATACACAAATCCCCCAGGTAGAAATAAAAATCCTGTTTAGCCAACTTGGTTTGAATAACTAGACAGGACAGACAGGTTTTGCCTTCCAGGTCTGGGTGTAATGTGCCAGAAAAGTTTTGGGCTCCACATTCCTACAGTAATAGCAGGTAGTGAGAAGACTACCCTCCACCCCACCCCTGCGAAMGGAGCTGTGAATCACTTGGAATCTTGAGAAAATGCAGGTCCTAATTCAGACCCTGGCAGAATCTGGAGAGTCAGCGTTCCTAAGAAGTCCCCCAGAACGATGGGCGTGGAACCCGGAGCACAATAAGCCTCTGGGAACATGCTGTTGAGGACAGGACAATAAGCAGAGCCATCTCTGTGGCCTCTGAGGAGCTGATGTGTTGCCCCAGTGGACAAGCCAGGATGTGCACRGGAGCCTCTCTTCTTCCCACCGCCCATGATCCAATCGACCAGGCTCATGGCTCCGCAGCCCCTTTCTAGTAAACAGAGATCTGAAGGGCATAGCCCAGCTTCTGGTCCTCTCACTGGGAGGCATCCCACCGCTGCCATTTTCTAAATGGCTTGTGGGCACCTGTGTGTCACTTCCCCTTGGGTGCTCAGTTGGTTTCATGTTTGATTCAAGTGTCAACAACCCCGACATAGCCACCAACGACTCGGGATGCGTCCRAGGATCACCCTGGGGCGGTAGGAAAGCAGCAGGAAGTGCAGGGCCCCACCTGTAACTTCAGTATTCTCAATAGTAAAGACCAGGAAGTGGCCTGAGCAGAACAGAAAGGCTGGCTTCCTGTGGGCGCCCGCTAGCAGGTGCYGCCACAGGCATGGTGACACACGTCTATTCTTGTATGCCAGGCTTTTTGAAAAATCTACCTTCTGCAGACAGRCCCTCAGATGTCCTATTCTACCAGGTTTGCTTGTTTGTTTGTTTGTTTGTAAAGAAGAAGATATTCTTTATTACCCAAGTAAAGGACGGCAAACATTGTGACTGAATACAAAAGTGTGTAGTGCCTGGGATGGAAATTAAATTGAGAATTTGCAACATCTAATGTCTCATCCCAGTTGAGTGGAGGTAGATACAAGCTTAGAGAACCTTAACTTACCTACACACTAAGTTTCCTGTCCTCCAGGAAACAGGTCATGGACACTGGCGACGGAAACAGACGTGGGCTGTGTCCTAGGATCCAGCTCCTCGATCTNAGTATATAAAATAGGCAGAGGGCTCCTGACAGTTATTTCTGCCACCGAGTCACCAATGAGCTGGTAGAGATGTTCATCATAGATAGACCTGGGGTGTTGGTGACTCTATTGTSTGAAAATGCCCTTAACAAACACAGCTCTGGGGGAAAAGAAACACTGTGTTTCCTTCTTCAAAGCAATTTTACCAGGATGACAGGACTTCAGTCTTGGTCTGCAAAGTCCAGGGTAGTGTATTTTCTTACTGCATCAATGACCATGCTCACAWTCCATTAAAGGCTAGGGSCAACCATAGCTTTCCCTAGCATCTGGTGGTGGTCTGAGGTTCTAGACTCCTCTTTGGTAATGGAATTTGTGCTAATATCAGGATTGGTACTCTTTTGGAAACTACAAACTTTGTTAGAGACAGTTTGGTTCTTGTGTTCTAGCATTAAAGTCAATCTTWTGTTGAGAAAGATCAGGCACCATACCATTTATACGGGAGGCAGTTTGATTCACGAAATCACTAAAATTAAWTTTTTTTCRAGAAAGGACATGGAGTATGTCTTATGTTGTATTAATTTCTATGACAATAGAATGTAAATGTGCAATCATATGCAACATTYGTTCCATATTTCATAATCTGTGGTACATCACTGTCTCTAGACAAAAATTGTATAAGGACTGGAGAGATGGTTCAGCGGTTGGAGCACTGGCCACTCTTCCAGAGGAGCCACGTTTGAGTCCCAGCACCCACGTGGCTATTCATAATTATCTGTAACTCCAGTTCCAGGGGATCCAACTCCCACTTACAGGGAGTTGGTGCCTTCGCAGGCAGGCACCACACAAGCAAGTGAGGCACAGACACGCATGCAGGTGGAACACCCGTACCATGAAATTAAGTAAAATAGAAATATATGTTGGATTCTGTAGATGAAGCTTTGGTTTCCATGAGAACATCTTCATAACATCTGGTCACTTAGGAAAGAGATTGAAGTAACATTGCATTAGACCAGTTACCAAGCATTCCTCTTTGGATGGCTTTATATCACACTTAGCACGAGTAATACAATGTTATGTTGAGGTGAAGATCTATATTCCTCATAAAGTAATTGAGGAATGCCTTCTCTAAAAATKGTCTTTATTGGAGTCTTTAAAAACAGATATCATCACATGGACCCTTTGCTCTTCTTCTCCTAAAATACCTCTCAAACAAAACAGGAAAGACTCAACTCCTGTCAAGAACAGCTTTGCCTCACATAAAAGCCACTGGCCATATGTAGAACTTAAATTTTGGTAAATTAAAATTAAACAAAATTAAAATGTTAGTCCTCTAGCCAAACTTAGAAACTCCATGTGGCTGGTGGCTACCATATTGAACAATACACTGAATCCCACGCTGAACAGGCATGCAGTGAACTCTTAGAGCATTAGAGTGAGTTCTAACGGGCAAGGCTGATCTGGAAGTTTCATCATCTTGTATTCCTTGGAGCTAAAACAGAGGCTTTTCATATGCTCTCCCTATGCAAAACACATTGTATATTCTCCGTGTATGTGAAAATGAATTTGGCTTATCCATATCCCTTTTCATTTTGTGTGTGTGTATATATATATATATATATATACACACACACATATATATATATTATATTCTTGAGATAGTATGTACCACAAGTGTAAAATATATTTGTATTATATAGAAAGATACAATTTAGAAATACTCATTTCATTACAGCCTTTACCTGCCATGGTTTCTTAGAGACTTGAGCATCCTCGTTTGGCCACCTGAACTTTCACCGTGTTCATTCGAGGTTGCCCCGGTGAGGTGAGGGGTCGGCCTGGGGAGAGGCCCGCCCTGACAGCGAACTGTACTCTCCTCTTCACTGTCCACCCTGGACCGAGGAGATTGTTTTCTTTTTCCCAGGAAAGGACACACTTCAGTGATTTAGAAAGGAGCTTGATAGTCAGTACCACAGGTTAAGATGAACAAAGACTGGTGAATTCTTGGTACAATCAGTGAGTCACCTGGGCATTTACATTTTTAAAACTCATTAATTTTGACGAAGACCATGATAGTCATAGCTCAGTAGAGAGTACATTTTTTTTTTTTTACCTTTTTTCCTTTTTTTTCCCTTTTGGTTATAAATGTATTGCTTGCTTCCCCATCACCTAGAAGGCCAATATTTACTTGGCGTCTTAAACTCGATTGTGTTTTCTGCAGTTGGTAAGCCTCACAAATGTGGATATTGTGGCCGGAGCTATAAACAGCGAAGCTCTTTAGAGGAGCATAAAGAGCGATGCCACAACTACTTGGAAAGCATGGGTCTTCCGGGCATGTACCCAGGTAAGCTGAGGCTCCCTGCCGAGCTGCACCCCTCCCCCCGCACCTGGCTCAGGACGGGGCTCTGTGGCCNGTTTAGCCAACTTGGTTTGAATAACTAGACAGGACAGACAGGTTTTGCCTTCCAGGTCTGGGTGTAATGTGCCAGAAAAGTTTTGGGCTCCACATTCCTACAGTAATAGCAGGTAGTGAGAAGACTACCCTCCACCCCACCCCTGCGAACGGAGCTGTGAATCACTTGGAATCTTGAGAAAATGCAGGTCCTAATTCAGACCCTGGCAGAATCTGGAGAGTCAGCGTTCCTAAGAAGTCCCCCAGAACGATGGGCGTGGAACCCGGAGCACAATAAGCCTCTGGGAACATGCTGTTGAGGACAGGACAATAAGCAGAGCCATCTCTGTGGCCTCTGAGGAGCTGATGTGTTGCCCCAGTGGACAAGCCAGGATGTGCACRGGAGCCTCTCTTCTTCCCACCGCCCATGATCCAATCGACCAGGCTCATGGCTCCGCAGCCCCTTTCTAGTAAACAGAGATCTGAAGGGCATAGCCCAGCTTCTGGTCCTCTCACTGGGAGGCATCCCACCGCTGCCATTTTCTAAATGGCTTGTGGGCACCTGTGTGTCACTTCCCCTTGGGTGCTCAGTTGGTTTCATGTTTGATTCAAGTGTCAACAACCCCGACATAGCCACCAACGACTCGGGATGCGTCCRAGGATCACCCTGGGGCGGTAGGAAAGCAGCAGGAAGTGCAGGGCCCCACCTGTAACTTCAGTATTCTCAATAGTAAAGACCAGGAAGTGGCCTGAGCAGAACAGAAAGGCTGGCTTCCTGTGGGCGCCCGCTAGCAGGTGCYGCCACAGGCATGGTGACACACGTCTATTCTTGTATGCCAGGCTTTTTGAAAAATCTACCTTCTGCAGACAGRCCCTCAGATGTCCTATTCTACCAGGTTTGCTTGTTTGTTTGTTTGTTTGTAAAGAAGAAGATATTCTTTATTACCCAAGTAAAGGACGGCAAACATTGTGACTGAATACAAAAGTGTGTAGTGCCTGGGATGGAAATTAAATTGAGAATTTGCAACATCTAATGTCTCATCCCAGTTGAGTGGAGGTAGATACAAGCTTAGAGAACCTTAACTTACCTACACACTAAGTTTCCTGTCCTCCAGGAAACAGGTCATGGACACTGGCGACGGAAACAGACGTGGGCTGTGTCCTAGGATCCAGCTCCTCGATCTYGCCCCCTCGTGCGTAACACCTGCATCGAGTGAAATGCCATATGGTCCACTTTAGAAACGTGGTCTTCAAGACTCCCCACCAGGGTTGAACATTCGTGCCCACACGTGCAGTTGGAAATCAGTAGATCCGCAGTAACTCTGCGTTACCTTGCTCTGTGGCAAGGACTGAGACACCAGGCAAACAGACCCATGAAGGGCCTTTCGCTCAAGTGAGGGGTCTCAGTCCCCAAAGAATGCCTCCCTCCCCTTCCTGTAGAGGAGCGGTTGAATTACCAGTCCTGTCTGCCTCCCAGTGACCAGAACTCTGGCTCAGACCACAGCAGGGAGACAGCCCTGGAGCACTCCCCAGCTCCCAAAGGGACCTCTCAGCTGCTAAGCACGGACGATGCCCACTCAGATCACCAGGAGTGTTTCCTGAACCTGTTACACGCGCCTTCCCACGCAGCCTGAGGACACAGCCTCTGAGGCTTGCTCCACTTCCACAGCGGGGGCTTCCCACAGACACTGCTCCCTTTCTTCATCCTACTCATCCCGTTGGAGCCGAACACTGCGAGCACGGTGTCAGCTGAGTGTGCACTCGGGTCTCACTGACGCGGGGACGGATAGCGGGGCTTCCAAATGCTGATACCCACAGTTCTCACTCTCCGTCCCCCCACCCCTCCCCTTTAAACCGTGTCTTCACGGTCAGCAGGGTCTGATCCAGACAGGAATTTTAGGCAACGTTGGATACTTACTGGTTAGTGTCAAGAACCCTCTGTCTGGCCATTACATATCATTGTAAATTAGCTCTAGCTTTGGCGTTTGCAATGCCCAGCAGAAAAAGGCTTAGAGGTACTTAGGACATTCACACACCAGCATGCACATTAAAACTTAACCCGGCAGGGCTCTAACAGCACCACCTGAGCGCTTCTTCAGTAGCTATGATAAAAACTCTCTGCTTCTCCTCCATTTCCCAGTTGGAGAAATGTGACTTGGGTATTTTTAACACATTGTTCATCCTGAAGAGAGACGTGTCTCGGGACGTGGGTTTTCATACATAATTGTCGTTTAAATGAAGCATCTGTTCCTCAAAAGCAGCGTTCCTAAGGAGCGTGATGGGCACATCAGCCTGCGAGTTAAAGGCTGAGTTAGTGTCCACCCAGTTRGTGTCCACCCGGTCACTCCTCACTCACAAGGAGGTCCTGCACCTTCTCCAGACCCACTGCAGGAGCCCCAGGCTGTCTCAGTCACAAACCAAGTAACCTCCTTGGAAATGCCTTCAGTGGCAGCGAGATCTGTACCTGGAACACCACTTGTCCACTGCAGACACAAAAATGAATTTGAAGGGTCTCCGAGTTGTGAGGAAAGGGAAGGCAGGATGTCTCAGGCAACTCCTCGCTGCGCTGCAAGCGCGGAGCCAGGGGTTCCCTCTGGAGGGCAGGCCTCGTTTTCCTGTTCCTGAACTTCTATTTTATTCAGTCTTTCTCCAGTCTCTCCCTCTCACGCTCACACTTTCTCTGTCTGTCTCTCTCCTGATTTGCCTGCTTAGGGACAGACAGGTAATGGAGAAGAAATTGAAAGGGAAAATACAGGGAAAATGTAAATGAAAAGAAGTTATTATAACTGTTATAATGAAGTGCCTTTCATTTAAATATAAGAATGTAACGCTGAAATGAACTTGTGATCCTGAAATGCATTTTTAATGAGTTTCCTTTTTATTTTGCTGCTTCAGTGGCATATTTTAAAGACCCTTTGAAAAAAGCCACATTAAAAACCCCACCAAATGCCACAACACGCAAAATTGGATATTGGTTTATTCCAAAACTGCTGATCAGGAAGAGTGACTCTTCATCACAAAATGTTGCAGTCACTTTATTTAAATGAGTTTGAATTTGCATTGTGATGTGCCATTCTGATTTAGGGGGAAAAAATTAGATTTTCAGATCAAATTGACCCAGCCAGTGAAGCGTTAAGCGGCTGGCAGGTTTAGTCAGAAAGCCTCGTGTTCTATCAAACCTGCAGCCGGTGGAAGTCACCAAGCCCACGGGAGACAACTTTCTTGCGCCGTCCTCCCGC
>BDUI01001189.1:124339-137758 GCA_002335545.1 Apodemus speciosus
AGATAGATAGATAGATAGATAGATAGATAGATAGATAGATAGATAGATAGATAGATAGAATAGATTTCACTGGGGCACTGGGGACTTTTGTAGCTTTTAATTTTTCACATATTGGTAGACAAATTCTATGGATAGATTTGTCACACCATACTCATCTAGAATACATATTGCTTTCTTTGTAACACCCACTTGTTAAAACAACAGGCTTCGATGGTTGCTTAGAAAACCACAGAACCACAACTCTGGGGAGAAACAGGAAAGTACCACCTTTGGTGAGAGAACACACACTTGTAAAGCTAACAGAAGTGGGCACCAGACCACACCCTCCTCCATTGCTAGGGTTTGGTAGTAAATGAGATGCAAGTACAAGAATGAGTTCCTCGTGTCCATGTAACAAGATCGGTTATCACAAAAACAACAACAACAAAAAAAAAAAACAGACAAACAAAAGAAAAGACAAAGCAAAACAAAAACCAAAACCAAAAATATGTTCCCCCTTGAACGGAGAGAGAAATCCCTTCTTTGTTTCTACCGTTCACTACATGTGGCTTTTGTTGTGTCCAGTTCCTGAGAGTGTGTAACTAGGCATTAACAAGTTTTCTTTCTATAGTCTGAGGATCATTGTATGTCATTACCAGAGTATGTGTTGGTTCTGACACGAGTAGACGAAAGCAATTGAAGCCAAGCCATTGTGTGGGGGCACACCCAGGAAGATGAAGAAGATACTGAGTCTCGGAGGAATGTAGTCCAGGCCTACTATTAATAGTCACTGACTTTTTTCAAGACTATGGGTAGATTTATGAACTGTGGAATACCCTTCCTACTGTAGGTAAAGTTTGGGGGAAGTGCTGACCTCAGTGCTGGCATGAAAGACACTGGGATCATCTTCTATCACCGCCCCACCAGGTACCACCTGACTGGAGCAGCYGGTCACCCTTGTAACTCAGTCTGTTGTCTCACTGTGGCTGGGTAGTTCACCCTCTTCAGACCCTTCACCAGTGCCCCCTTTCATCTGCATAAAGTCAGTCTAGTCTAAGGTTTCAGTATATGATCCCAGCTGCACTTGTACATTTCCTATGCCCCCAAGAGCTCTGTCCCCTGGCCCGTCACATTGTCACCAAAGCTCCAGGCTCTCTGTCCCCTCGGGATCTTCACTGTTTCTGTCTCCAACAGTAAGATACAAAAAGCCCCAGCTGGCTCTTAGGAGATGAGAATCCTGTTGATCTGGTAGCAAGCCTTCCTGTGCTCGTGGGATTTCATAGATAAAGACGGAGTCTGCCATCACCACTCAGTGTGTATCGCCCTTGCTAGCTGTGTGTATCCAAGGATACATATCCATTCTCACTGGCTTTCCCTGGAGTCCCACTGCTGAGCCAGACTACTGAAGAGAGGGGAAAGGCATTGTGGGAGGGGAGCTGTAAAAGTGCATCTGATTTGGCAGGCTGCCTTGTGCCTTCTTATCACTGAGACGGTACTCAGTGACTACCGCTGCCAATAGGAATATAAACTATCGATTTACTGAATGAATTTCTTGTCTAGGTCATGGTTTCATGCTATTCTTCATACCAATGTATTTAGAAAATAAATCTTTAAGGAAATTCATTTTGTTTCATTATAAAACATTTTACTCCAAAACTAATTATCTGAAGCCAAATCTAGTCTCATCTTCTACCAGTGCCAGGGAAGATTTGTATTAGCCAGATTTTCCGTTATGATAGAGAAGTATCTGAGATGCGCAATTTGTAAAACAGAAGAGGTTTTACTTACAGCCTTGGGGGGTCCCTCTCCATGATTGATTGGCCGCGTTGTGCTGACTCTGTGGSGAGGCAGCACAAGAAGGTGTAGAGTAGAAATGTTTGTCTGTGGCTGTGAAGCAGAGGGGAATATATGGGGGTCAGAGTTCCAGGATCCCCTTTAAGAATATAGTCCCCCAAATCTAAGATCTTCCCATTAGGACCTTCTTCCCTAAAGAGTCCAGAACCTCCCAACAACATGTCCCTGGGTAGACACTAAGATTCTTTGACATTGAGATAAGACATTGTTATCTACAGATGGGTTCAGCCACAATCATGGCTATCCTGGGATACATCTGGTTTACTAGCCACAGGCTGGACAATAGCTGAAAACATGGGCCCTTGGGGACATCGAAGGTCCAGACAGTAGCAGAGTTCATGTAGTCTTACAAGTTAATCATAYGAGATCATACGTTTCTAGAGGCCCAGGTCTGTTCACTACTGAACTCTAGTTCTGTTCATCTTTAGTATTAGGTGTGTTTGTAAACAGTAAGCAAATGGTGCCCACCTCCCAGCCTGCTCGAATAGAGCTTCTCTGGTTCCTACTTCCTGTTTCTGCCGAGCTAATTCACTACTGCTAAGAAGAAGGGGTGCATACAATTATGTTTAAGTATTCCTTCTACTTCATTATGCATTGGACCCATCCACTTTCGTAATACTTATACGAATATATAGTTTATTATAAATAAATATAATCATGTTTTGAGTGCATTTTTAGATTATTAAAATGATAAATGTAATATATTATCTTAAATTTATTAAATATCATTAATTCRTGGCTTTGTATGTTTATTACGTAATTTTAGGATAAATTAAACAGTATACATTTAGACTACTCTTTTAAAATATTTAAATTAAATATAATTGTATTAACTTTATCATACTTAGTGAAAGATGGGATTTACCCCTGTGAAATATGCCTTGTTTAAGCTGACATGGATAATCTTTAGTTTCTTATTCATTAATGGGTAAATCAAACTTCCYCAAGAACCTACCATAGTAAGTGTCTGGGCAAGATGGCTTCTTATCCTTCCTGAGCTCTGGCAGTTGTGTCCTGTCTTCTGTGACACTAAAACACCCCTGGGTGTATATTTCACTCATGGCCATCTATTTCCCACAGGAGACAAGTGCCTGTCAGACATGCCCTATGACAGTGCCAACTATGAGAAGGAGGATATGATGACATCCCACGTGATGGACCAGGCCATCAACAATGCCATCAACTACCTTGGGGCTGAGTCCCTGCGCCCATTGGTGCAGACRCCCCCCGGTAGCTCCGAGGTGGTGCCGGTCATCAGTTCCATGTACCAGCTGCACAAGCCCCCGTCAGACGGCCCCCCACGGTCCAACCATTCAGCACAGGACAGCGCAGTGGAGAACTTGCTGCTGTTGTCCAAGGCCAAGTCTGTGTCATCGGAGCGGGAGGCCTCCCCGAGCAACAGCTGCCAAGACTCCACGGATACAGAGAGCAACGCCGAGGAACAGCGCAGCGGCCTCATCTACCTAACCAACCACATCACCCCGCATGCGCGCAACGGGCTGGCTCTCAAGGAGGAGCAGCGTGCCTACGAGGTGCTGAGGGCAGCCTCAGAGAACTCGCAGGACGCCTTCCGTGTGGTCAGCACGAGTGGCGAGCAGCTGAAGGTGTACAAGTGCGAACACTGCCGCGTGCTCTTCCTGGATCACGTCATGTATACCATCCACATGGGCTGCCATGGCTTCCGGGATCCCTTTGAGTGTAACATGTGTGGTTACCACAGCCAGGACAGGTACGAGTTCTCATCCCATATCACGCGGGGAGAGCATCGCTACCACCTGAGCTAAGCCCAGCCAGGCCCCACTGAAGCACAAAGATAGCTAGCTGGGTATGCCTCCTTCCCGGCAGCTGGACCCACGGCGGACAATGTTGGGAGTGGATTTGCAGGCAGCATTTGTTATTTTATGTTGGTTGTTTGACGTTTGGTTTGCGTTTGGAAGAAAAGTTTCTAATGTTAGCTGCAGGATTGCATTGGATCAGGAACACTCAGAACACCCATTCTTCTAGCCGGTTTTGTTGACTGATAGCTGAGATTTCCCTGATGTGTGGCTTTCTAACACTCTCCCCACCCTCCCCACCCCCAAAACAGAGCCTGAATCCTCAGTGAAATGAATAAAGCAATTATCCAAGTAGGAGTAAGGTGGATCTTGATCTCAGCAGAGTTTATGCCACAAAGATTCTCCAAGTCCTCCTAAACAGCACAGCCACTGGGCGAGCCATCTCAGGGAGCCCTGCAGGTGAGCCAGAGGACCAAATATGAGGCAGCTGGGAGGAGCAGGGGCCTCAGCCAGTGCAGAGACCACGGCCAAAGGTCGAGCTTTGAAAGACTAYGATGTCATACATTGCGGGGCAGTATGGTGTCTGGACAAGTTGTGCAAGGCTCTGAAAGGACRGGCTTGGAGAGCCCTGCAGACTCTTCTTCATTTGCCTGATCAACCCAGCCTCCTGAGGGTCCGTTACCCAGTCAGAGGAGCTCAGTGCTCTTGTGATCMTTYTTCTCTTATCATTTCCATGCCGTTAATGGCCCCAAAGCTCATCACTGCGTTTTAGAACCCAATCCTGAAATTGAGACCTTATTTTAAAGTTCCGATACTGTAAAACTTCTTGGAAGTCAAAGCTTTCTTCCAAGCCCCAGCCTCAGTTATCKTGGTTCCTGTTCTTCCCTGGGCTGATAGTACCAGGACCTGTTATTCCATGAAAGCACAACCCATCCTTCACTTCAATTAAATCCCTGTTCTGATTATAGATATGATACTTGGCTATCTTGATAAATGTCTTTCCCTATTCTCGATGTATGTTATTTTGTCTGAAAACCTAAAACCATTACTAAGAATGACCATTTTTAGATGGAAAAAATATATGAGCCCAGCATCTCAGTGGCTAAAACACAAAATATCCATGCTTTTAAACAAAATTTTTAAATATTCCGAAGCTCTCTATCATAAACACCAAGTAGCATGTGTTTTCACATAAATAGGACAGGGGGCTGTACAACATTTRTCAAGTAGAGGTATTAGAATCTTGTAATGCTTGGAGACACRGCGTGACCAGTACAGGTTCCCAGAGAGGATTGCCTACCGTATATCACAGAGAGGCAGAGGTGAGATCTGGTCTAGCCAGACCAAGACAGGACTGTCACGTTGAAGCCAGGTCAGTTAGGTGGAGACTTTCGACAGGAAGGCCTCTCGTAAGAGTCAGTATTAGGGTTGTTACCCTCTGCCACCTCAACAAAACAAAAAGCTTATAATTGTAAATGTTTACAGCACTGTCTTCACAGAAACTTTCTGAGGTGATTCCAAAGAACTGGAGGGAGACTGTCTAGAACAGCTCTTGAGCTAAACGTGGGGTTCTTAGTCTCAGCTCTTCTGACATAGGGCYTGATCAYGGCTGSTGGGGATTGTTCTGTGAATTGCTTAGTAGATGCCAGGAGCATTCTAGCTGATACCCAAAACTGTCTTTCCCAGGTGTTCCATGGAAGCAAACCACTGATCTAAACTCTAAACCACTGGAAAGTATGCAAGTTTTCTAAAAATACAAAGCACTTGAAGTCTTTCCCAGTCAGCAGCCTCAAGCTGTCCTTGTGTCTTTGCAATGCTGATGAATTCTATAGATCAGCATTCGCAAACACACTTCAAATACTGAGTTCAAGTGCAGGGGCAGATTCACTCTTAAGTGTGTGTTTCTTTGTTTCTAAAACCGTGTAGCATTTTGAAAGTGAACATAAAATTACAAATTTACACTGAGGAGAGGAGAATTTGAGGAGTTATAGCTGTAAAGAACTTTTGTTCAATATGAAGCTACAGGTAAAAGACTGGCTTACCCAAATTCATATATTCCAGGTGACAACCTTCCAAGCCTACAGTTTGCTGGAAGCTTTTGCTCACTCTTTTCCTTAACCRTGAGAGCCATTAAGTATGGTCCAAGGAAGATGRCTCCACACCCCACCCCCACCCCGCCACTGGAATTCAGAGGTTAAAACAGAATTGTAAATAGTGGCTTCAGGAGCTCTTTTTTAGAATGCTTTACCCCTTCCTCTCACTGCCTTTTTTTAGCCAATATAAATGTCTATTTGCACACCTTTTGTTGTGGTTTTATATTGTAACAGCATTTTTTTGAAACTATTGTATTTAAGATAAGGTTTCATATTATGTCCACAAGTAATTAAATTATGTTTGAAGGTGGCTATATTCTGTATCAAAAGTTGATGATGTTTTTCTTTAGCTGGTAAAGTAGGGTTTTGCATGACCTCACTTTTTGTTCTGTGGTTTGTTCTGTTGTATGATGTGTGTCTTGAGTACTGCTGTGTGATGAATTGTGCTGAAATTCCATTGCCTTCAAGTTGTGTTTTAAGTAGCTATCAGAGGCAAGAGGGTTCCTAAGAGCAGGCTGGCCTGTTGGTGACAGCTGGCAGTCACCATTTCTCATTCCTTCTCCTCCCTGTTACCCCAACTTCCTGTCCCAGGTCCCTTCTGTAATTCGTACCTCAGTGTGTGTGTGTGTGTGTGTCTGTCCTGGTGAGTCAAGAGCATCGCTATGTTACCATTGCATTATCACCAAGAGCAGGGCCTAGCACCAGTTGCTTCAGATAGCAACRTGCTCTGTTTCTAATTTAGATACAACCACATAATAAAATGTTAGAGTCTTTAGTAAGAAACAGGGGTGCTTGTTATAAAGACGAGGCTTAAGCCTTTGTCACATTTTATGTTCTTTTCTTTTGTTTGGTTTTGACTGAATTGTAACATCATCTTGACAAAAAAAAACTGATTTTATGCAGACATATCATGACGTACCACCTATTTTGCCATCCATTACAGCAATAAGATTGGATAAGCTCTAAAATCCAGGTCTCCCACATTGAACATCCATGTTATTTCCATGGTTCTTCTTTCTTTATGGTGAGCCACAGTTAGACTTGAGACAGAGCCATACAGGAAGTTCGTGGGCATCTCGTGCTACGGCGCTCACTGTGAGTAAGTGTGACCAGATATTAATATGCAATATTGTTTCCAATCCTTGCTAATACACTTTTTTATGATGTCGTGTGTGGTTAAATCTTCCTGTATCACTACCACTTCAGATCTGCACCTCCTTGCTGACGGGTACGTGGACGTGTGAGTAAGAAAATGCAGCCATCTCTGCAGCCCTGACTCTAGCATGATGTTAACTGATTTGTTTAGCTAGGGACAAGTGGTTTCCGCTGGGAGCACAGAGTATCCTTTTGTACACACTTTGCCTTAGATCTCTGTAGAAGATCATTACAGAACAAATAAACTCTACAAATACTCTGTCTGCCCCATCCAGTGAAGTCCAAACACAAGCATAAAATAAGCCCCAGCTATTGTCAGAGTTTGCTGGAGCCTCTCTGAGACCAGGAGGTGAGGAGCTCAGGCCTTGATACAAGAAGTGTGAGCAGATACACAGGAAGAGGCACAGCCGGTTAGCTCAGCTGGCCAGCTAAGGAGTCACTGGTAAGCCTCTGGACGTCAGCATCATGGTGAAGCGGTGGCAGAAGAGGAGCATCAAAGGCAGAATGAAGGACGGAATGACAGCTTTCATGCCCTGCCTTTTATTCCTTTCCATTTAAATAAGCACGAGAATTATTTTCAGCATGATTTTCTGACATTGTGGAGCGAGGCTTTCTCATTCATTTATCCGCTTCACTTTGGAAGAGATTGTCAGAAAACTGCTGCAGACTTCACTTCCAAGGAGTCTGCAAATGTAAACACTGGGCTCCGTTTCCCACGGGAGCCTGGAACGAGTCTGAGGGATAGGAGGGAGGCCCGAGGTCCCCAACCCCATTTCCAGTATTTCTCAGTCATATTTCGATAGGCAGAATTCAGATGTCTATCAGCAGAAAACGATGTGGAAGTTCTGCGACTCCTTAGTTAAACCTCCTTGCCGTCTTTGAACCCATTCCAATTCTCAAGAAACAAAGCTTTGGGCACTAGGGATCCGGCTAGTAGAGTGTTCATCTCAAATGCCCAGTGTCCTGGGGTACAATCCCCACACACTGGGTGTGGTAGCAATACTTGTAATCCCAGTATTTTGAGGAAGAGGCAGGAGTTAAAGGTCTTTGGCTCCACAGGGAGTTCAAGGGCAGCCTTGGATACCTGACACCCTGTTTCATAAAAAGAAAGAAACAAAACTTTGGCTGTTTCTGAAAGTTGCCTTTTGCCATGGCTTCAATTAAGACACAGAGCTGGGAGCAAAAGAGATAGAAAATTGAGCAATTCGTGAAAGGCTCGGAGGAAGTTCTCAGATGACCAAAGTGGGAACTCCATGTTCCTCCATCATTCTGGAAACTTCTGGCTCTTTCTCTGCACCAGTACCCAAAGCAGCAAGCAACTGGCACAGCCCCATGCAGAGGGGCGGTCAAGTGCTGCTGTTGCTACACAGCATCCGCACTTGTATCTTTTCCCAGGCCACTCCCTCCACCCAGCACACGTACCACCTCTCGGGAAATCCAAAGTGAGACCCGTGGCCCCTACAATAGCACTGCTTTTAGCAACCCCAAACCCTTTGGCTTCTCTATTCCACTATTAACTTCCGCCCTGAGCAAACCCACTCTGGCATTGGCACACAAGAGGCCCAGCCTCCTCCAGTTCATCAACTACAGCTCTGCAGGGTATCAGGACTGTGTCCCAGAAYGGTATCTCAGAAGCATCTCAAGCTCCACCCTATTGTTCAGTTGCAGCTTCCACGGGTCACTTACTGAATATTCTGGAGTGTAAAGAATTCATGGGACAACCCCCCATCCCCAGCCATGTGTGGCCAGCCCTCCAGTACACAATGCAAATCATCAGTCAATGCTAGTTCATTGAGGGCCAGTTAGAGCCCTGACACTCCTGAGCCTGGGCTCACAGTTGTCTGGATAGAGGAGCAGTGTCTTCCCACAAATGGTCTAAAACAGCTTAGACACAGACAGAGGAATCAGGTGAGAAGTCGAGATGTTCATTTTGCTACTCTCAAAAGGCCAACTTCCACATGTGACCACCCTGCGAAAGCAACCACAATGGAAGATGCACATAGCCCAGCCCCCCAGTTCCTCAGCAGCTCCCCTGGTGGTCAGCCTTGACATTCTACCTGGCTTGTGTACACTACAAAGACAGAAGGCCATATGCCAACCACAGTGGGTTTCCCTAGCGACTCCATCGTAGACAATGTGATTTTCTGTGACTGTCCTTGAAGGCCTCCTTCATCCTGAGTCCCATTACTGTGGTCCAACCATTTGGGCGTTTCAAAAGTGATTTGTGAAAATGGGACCTGATCAAGTTACTGTCTCTACCCATAGATCATCAGTTGTTGCACTGAAGTTTCAAAGCAGAGTATAGTTTCCTCAGCTGGGAACATGGGGGTTGAGGTTGCTTTGCCTCAGAAGGTGTCCCTCTGGGCATGCTCCTGAAAGTATGGTCTAGTCCTTAAGAAGAGGATTCTGGAGACCACTAAGTCTGTGTTTGAATGTCTGCATTACAAGCTAAAGGTATGCAACAGTGGACATGTGACTTAACCTTTCCAAGACCCCTTTCCTCATCATTGATGGCTGGGGGCTAAAGCTAGTAACATCTGACAAAATGTGAGCACTGGGCCTGGGTCATTCAACTCTTCCATTTCTTCATATATATATGAAGTGTGTATATATACTATCCCTTCCCTCCTATTTTATCTTTATGACAACCAGGCAAGCCAGCAGTTCGTCTGTATTCCCATCTCAGAGACCAGATAGCTGTAGTGGGGAAGCAGCAAGCCTCTCCTCCCTTGTAACACCAGCCACACTGATAAGTCCCCAACCTTTGCAATTTCCCTGGGAGTGGCAGGATCATGCCCCATTTGGACGCATGAAAGACAGCACCAGGGAGGCCAAGTCCCATGAAAAGATGGTGCTGCGCAGAGGTAAATATGGCTGTAGGCCCTGGCCCAGGCCCCCACTTCACTTGGCTCCTGCTCCATTCTGGAAAGCTCCTTTGGAGGAAAAGTGGATATGATATGATCTGCTTGAGCTACAGTGAGCTATACTCTCAGAAAGGGAGGAAAGAACCTGTACCTATAACCCTGCCTTCAAAGCAGCCCTCAGCCTGGTCATTGCCATACTGACCCACAGGTTGCATGTCACATCAGTTTCTCAGCCTTGCCCTCACAAAGAGTCACTATCCCCAAGACTTGCCCCGGAGCAACAAGGCAAGTAGCACAGGGCCAGGATCCAGAGCCAAATAGGAAAAAGGGACATGGGTAGAGCCAGACTTAATGGAAGCTGTGAGCTGTACTGCAGCTGCTCTGTAAGGTAGAAAACACCGTTCTGGGAGAGGGGAGAGGAACAGGAAGAGCTGGCAAAGGAAAAGAAAATATGTGTGCATGAAGGAAGGAAAGCCAGTTGAGCAGGCATCCCAATCTTTATGTACAAGATAAGAGACCAGTTACAAGTCCAAAAAAGGCCAGATGAGGAAGGCAACTGAGGAAAGCCTCTGAGCCTGATATCTAGGTTGCTCCCAATGACCTTGAAGGTCAAGCGTGAGTAGGAAGAGGTTATACAGCAGAGGTAGGCTTTTCTGACCTCAGGCCCCCCTAAGAGAAGACACAGGCTTCAGCAACACAGTGCCAAAGTTCAGCTGGTCTCAAGTTCTTGGCAGGATTTTACAAAAAAAGGAAGAAGACCCTCATTGGTATGTCCTTTGGCTTTTTCCACTTTTTGACAAGGCTAAGAGCAGGAGCAAAGTGGACATCCTTTGGCCTCTGACTCCTCCAATGACTACAGACTGTGCATGTCTGGGGAGAGGGCTGCTTATTGCAGGATGTCTTAAGCTCCAGCTCAAAGAACAAGTCTGGTGGCTCCTTGTCCAACAATGAGCCCCTGGCCCATATTCCATTTGCAGTGGGCACTTGACCTGCGGCAGATCAGATGAGCCCTGGAGACTCAGTCAGTCGGCACCAAGGGAAGCAGATGTGCTCGCCATGGTCCTCAGGCACAACCAGGAACCAGCCGCTAGAGGAAGAAATTTGCATAATAGGGATAATTTGGTACCAAAACTGTCCCCTGAAGTGAACTGCATGGATCTCGGTATAGTTCAACAAATTTCACTTCTTCTTTCCCATGTTTTCTCATACCAACTAGATATGAGGTAGCATGTGCGACTTGTCCAAAGGTTCGGGGGTATTGTTTTATTTTTATTATTGTCTCCCTTCATGTGTCAGTCCCACCACTTCCTTGTGCCAAAGTGAGTTTCTGAGCTCCCTCAGAGACCTCTTCCAGGCACATGCCAAGTGGGGACACCCAAATGTTCTTACCCTGCACACAGCCATGTGGTATTCAGATTCACAAACATTGGCGGTCATCTGCCTCTCTGTTGGTGTACTTGACCAATGCTGCCTCACTCTGCTGCTTCCCTGGAGCCTGCCTGAGCTTCCTCATTGACATTATCCCTGTGGCTTTCTGTGGGCAGAGGGTGGACCAGTCCCAGAGTACAAAGGGTGTGTGGTTTCAGGGCTCCCCGGTTTCATTCCCCTTTCAGGCCTCCTGCTTTCGTGGTACCACCCTGATTCTCACCCACAGAGGCACAGCCCTTCTCCAACCCTTCCAGGGACTCCGTATTACCCCCATAAATTCCCACTTCTGCAAGCATCAGGAGCTATATTTATCATCAGTTTTATAACACCTCACAGGAAGGCCATGTGCATTTATATCCACTGATACTGTTATCAAATTTTAGGTGACAAATACTCTAAAATACTCTACCATGTGAAGATCTGTACAGATGCTAGCCAAAGGAAAGACTAGCCTGAGAAAAATTCCCTAAGCCACCAGTAAGATAGCCAGATTGTTGTTAAAGCATACACACAGAGACACCCACACAAACACACAGACACACACACACACACACACACACATACATGTAACCAGTGTGTTTTATATCAATAGAGACAGGACAATGTGAGGCAGGCATAGCCTGTGACAGAAGGTTAGACCTAGAGAGGGCTTCCCCCCTCTTCCTGGTTGGTTGGTTCCAAAAGCAGGGTGTGAAATGGGCTTGATGGCTGATCAGCACACACAAATGCTTCGGTTCTAAACTGAAGCCTTTTTTCTTGTTGCAGCTACTGAGTTAAAATGGGCTTCTTGTCTTTCCTCACTCTGTTTTTTAAACATTTAACTTAATTTAGTATATCTCAGAATACAAAAGTAAAGCAGACTTTCTTATGAGTTCAACCTCATGGCCCCATGGACCATGAAGTGCAGGTGTCCAGGTAAAAAGCATTCCCCCATGTCAGTCCTGCTCCCAACCCACCTGTTCAGACATCTTCCTAATCGCATCTAATTCCCACACCATCCTACTCCAAGAGCCCTGCTTGCCTTCAAGTCTTCGCGCACTGCAGAGGAGTGCTGTGACACTCTCTTCTGGAATGTCAGGGCTATTGAAGCCGCGCTTAACCTGCACGAGAGCTGCTCCTGACATGGCGTCAGGGGGGTTCATAAGGCCCCTTCTCCCCTGAGGGCCATAGGCAACTAATGATTGCCAAGAGGGGGGAGTCATGTTTCTCGATGGTGAACCCTCTAAATCACCCTTGCTCACGTTGACAATCCCCACCTATGTCTGTGCAAGCAACCCTAATGAAATGCAGGGATCATGCATACACACAAAGAAGCCATGAAATAGGAGGACTTGTTGAGAACAAAGGGGTTGAGGGACTGGGAGGGAGTAAGAAGGGAAATATGAAGCACAAATATGAACACAGTACATAGAGTTGTGAATGAATAAATAATAAAAAGGAAAGCATTCAAATTTTAAAAGAAAGTTGTTGATCTTACGCTGATAAAAGCCTATGTGCATTAGAACATCAGAAGCTAGAGAGCATCACAGCGATGTAGTAGACCTTTGAGGACAGAGTTAACTCGGCTCAGTCRTGTTAGCATGTTCATTTTCACTGTACCTTCTACTTGTTAATAAAAGCATGGGCTCTCAAAAGAGAGAGGATGAAGATGTTAATTTGAAAACATAAATGAAAAGCAAGAGTAATTACATTAATGTCATAAAGAGCTGACTTCAGAGTAAGGCAAGTTATTGGGAGTTGGGAGGAGCATTATGTAATGAACAGGTAGTCAACACTTCTAGAAAATGTAACAGTCCTGAGCATGTATATGCCTAGCAACAGAGCCTCAAAATACATAATAGAAAACAAAATACATAAACTATTTCTCATGCCTTCTATAAAAAGTATAGGTCAGCAAGATGGCTCAGCTCCCCACGGCCAAGTCTGAGGATGTATCTGGAACTGAATTTCATCCCAGCCACACACTTAATAGAAGAAGAAAACACACACACACACACACACACACACACACACACACACACACACACACAAGAAAAAAGAAAAAGAAAGGAAATAGTTTTATGGTTTTGTGGGGTGAGCGTTGTTTGGACATGTTTGATTTGCTGTCATTTTGTTTGTTGGTTTGGTTTGGGTTGGGTTTTTGAGACAGGGTTTTTCTGTATAGCCCTGGCTGTCTTGAAACTTACTCTGTAGACCAGGCTGGCCTTGAACTCAGAAATCCGCCTGCCTCTGCCTCCCAAGTGCTGGGATTAAAGGCATGTGCCACCACTG
>BDUI01001189.1:154170-173033 GCA_002335545.1 Apodemus speciosus
AAAGAGAAAAAGAAAAAGCAAGCAAGCAAACAATCAAAATATCAAATAATACAAAAATATCAAAACACCAATGAGCAGTTAGTAACTGTCTACAACACCATGGAAACTTTAAAATCCAAGAGTATTGTCTCTAAAGAGAGTAAGCTCCAGATAAGAAAAATTATATTTAACTCCTTCATATTAATACCTAAGGATCCAAGGTTCCAGTATCTTTATACAGAAATCATAAAGGGCTCAGCTATATCTTTCATTGTAACCAATTCTGATAGAGGCTTCACGGAAGAAAGAGTCTTTTGGGTTCTGTTTCAGAAGGTTCTAGTCAAGGTGATTTGGCAGCAGAGCCTGTGGCAGGGGAGTCTTCACTTCACACAAAGGAAACAGAAAGAAACCAAGAAACTGGGACAAGCCACCAAGGACAGAACCTTATTATAAAAAGTCTTACCTCTTAAAGGTTCTGGAACCTTCCAAAATAGCACCACTATGATTGAACATATGAGCCTGTGAGGCACAGTTCATATTCAAGTCCTAACAAGGATAAAGTTTTGGATATTAGGAGATATTTTTAAGATGTTAGAACAGAAGAAATGGCTCAGCGATTAAGAGGTTCTTGTAGAAGACCTTGGTTTGATTCCCAGTACCTACATAACAGCTCATATCTGTAAGTCTAGTCCCAAGGGATATGACACCTTCTTCTGGCCTCTGTGATCACTACAGGCAAATGCTATACAGACATACATAAAGACTAAACACCCATATGCATAAAGTAAAAATAAAGGTTAAAAAGTTGCCAGGTGGTACTGGCCCACGCTTTTTATTCCAGCACTTCACAGACAGATCTCTGAGTTTGAGATCAGCCTGATCTACAGACTGAGTTCTAGGACAGCTAGGGCTGCACAGTGAAACCCTGACTGAAAAAACAAAAAAACCAAAAATCAAAAAACTGAAAACTGTAGCTTAAGTTCTAATGTGACAATCACATATTTCAAAGGGGGAAATTTGCAAAATGTTTTAAAGCAACAAGGTAGATGAAAAATAACAATATACACTATAACAAAGCACAAACTTTAAAAAAATCAGATTTTATGTGTAAATAAAATCTGATTTTTTTTTTGTCTGAATGTATACATGTCTACCACTGTACCTGATGTTTGCTGTAGTCAAGAGGGCACTGGATCCCTAGGAACTTAAGTTATAGGTAGCTATAAGCTACCATGAAGTACAAACTTTCTAAACTCACTCATTAAGTGTTTCAAATTCCAGGGCTGGAGAGATGGCTCAGCAGTTAAGAGCACTATGTGCTCTTCCAGAGGTCCTGACTTCAGTTCCCAGCAATCGCATGGTGGCTCACAATGTAGTATGATCTGATACCCTCTGCTGGTGTGCAGGTGTACATGTAGACTGAACACTCATATAATAAAATTATCTATCTATCTATCTATCTATCTATCTATCTATCTATCTATCTATCTATCGATCTATCTAGCATGAGAACACTGTAGCTGTCTTCAGACACACCAGAAGGCAGCATCGGATCCCATTACAGATGCTGTGAACTATCATGTGGTTGCTAGGAATTGAACTCAGGACCTCTGGAAGAGTAGTCAGTGCTCTTAACTGCTATCTCTCCAGCTCCTAAATAAATCTTTTTTAAAAAAGTTTTAAGAAAAGATTTCAAATTCCATTTGACGTTGTCATGTTCACAAAAGAAAAGTATCAACTCCTGTGTTAAATAATTACAGCCAATCCATACCAAACAAAGCAGTATGTAAAGGAAGATTTCTGTAGACATTTATGATAGCACTCAAAATGATGATAAACTTTAAATAAAAGGAACTGGCTAACTGTGCATGCTGGTACAGGCCTTAAATATCACTGCTGTGGGGAAACTGATGCAGGGAGAATGTTTCATCCCAACATGGCTGCATACCAGCTGGAGGAGAAAAACAAGCAAACTACAAAAGCACAGTAAAATCATATACATGTATGTTGTATACAGGAGTGTTTAAAACAAATAATTTGAAAGAAATTATAGCAAAATTAAGCAACTCTGTCAAAATGGTAATAATTTTTATTCTTTTTGCTTCTGTCTTAAGTTTCTACAACAAACATGCTTTACAAAACAAAATGATACAAGTTAAAAACATTTAGTTTGAAATAGGCTTTTAAGTATTATCAGATAAAATAGTAATAGAAAACTTTCCAGATCCCTTGAAAAAAACCACACTTTTGAGGCAGGCTACATCCCTGATACAAGATTATATCTTGCTATTTCTAACATGTTTTTATTAGTTAATTTTGATAGGGAAAAAAAGCCCACAAAACAAGTTACAAACCAGCCCAGGTCAATATAGTTTACTTTCTGTTGCTCTCTTTCTAGCCTCTGGTAAGATCCAAGAATGCAATGCTGTTTCAAATGTAAGCCATAATACTACACTAACAAAGTTTATTATTACCAGACTAAAGTTCTAATTTGAATTCACTTAGAGACAAAGGTCATTCTATTTCAATGAAACGAGTGTATATATAATAACTGGAAGGAAAATACGACATACTAATATATCAATCAGTAGTCAAACTGTTATCATTCTCATCTGAGGCATAGAAYTCAGGACAGGTSTCTCAAGCTTCCTATGCTGAAGGTAAAGACTACTATTAGATGGCAGCTTCTCCCTTCAATCGCTGTATTCACTTTCCACAACCAAATGTTTCATTCCAGTTTTCATAAAGCTCCAAGTCTTTTGGAGACACAGTAGGTCGCACAGTTTTAAAAGCATTTTCAAAATCAATATAAGCTATAGGTCGAACTTGATCTGGACTTATGGTAGCAATGTCAGCAGTGTGCAAACTGCGAATAGGACCAAGAGAAGCCTCTCTGCAAAGCTGTGTCATATCTGCTCCAGAAAACCCATCAGACTGCTGCACTACCAGTTCAGTTTCTTCATCACTGAGGCAACACTGCTCCTTAGACATGAGATTAACTACTATCTGTTTCCTGGCTGAAGCTTCTGGGAGAGGAATATAAAGCCTTTTCACCAATCTTCTCCGGGCAGCTTCATCAATCTCTTGGGGCCGATTTGTGGCTCCCACCACAAGTATACGGTCTTCAGAAGATGTGGTTGCTCCATCTAACTGAACCAAAAATTCTGTTTTTATCCTTCTTGAAGATTCATGTTCACCATCTCCTCGTTGAGACAATAAAGAATCAATTTCATCGATAAATATGACAGCTGGCTGCTGACACCTTGCAACAGCAAACAATGCACGGACCATTTTTTCTCCCTCACCTACCCACTTAGAAGTCAACGATGAAGCAGAGATGCTGAAGAATGTTGCTCCAGACTGACTAGCAATACACTTGCCAATCAGAGTTTTACCWGTCCCTGGAGGGCCAAAGAGCAGAATTCCTTTAGGGGGCCCTCGCAATCCAGTAAAAATATCTGGCCTCAACATGGGCCACACAACGATTTCCTTTATTGTGGCTTTGGCAAATTCTACTCCAGCAATATCTTCCCAATGTACTGGAGGCCCGTGGTCCATAATTTCATTCATAATAAGCTCAACCATCCTTGGCTCCACATTCTTCAGACGATCATCAGTGAGGTATGCTGGTTCTGTAGACCCTGCCCTACGAGACCTGGGCTTCACCTTTCCATCCTGCTCACTTCCGTCTTGCTTATTAGATACAGGAGGAACAAACTTCCCAAATATCCCTCTCGATCTCCCGGCTCCCAGGGATTTTTTCATAACACCATTTGAAGATTTAGATGTACACTGGGATTGATGGCCCTTTTTTTTTTGATCTGCCCATAATTTTTCTTTTGCAGTTTTAAAGGTAGGCAGGCTATTATCTTCCCTYTGGACACTGTCTTCTGTTTTACTAGGAGCTTTATTCAGCGTTGCACTGGAAAGCATGCCAATGGTGTTCGMGTCATTAAAAGCCTTCCTTTCTCGAGGATTTTCACAGCCAGAAGGAACACAAGACAGATTAGATAAGAACACATTTAGTCCTGTGCTGGTTTGGGGAAAGCTTTGAGTTTCCTTTTCRGTGTTTCCAAACAATGGTGTCATGCGAAATGTTGCAGTGGTTGACTCACCTAAAGATGTTGAGGTGAGACATGTCTTAGTGGTATTAGTCGCCACAGGCAGACCACTCTGAAAAGGGGAACATCTCAGACTACTCCCCGGAATGGCTTGGGTCTTATCTCTGTCATGAACTGAACTGGGTAACCGGTCAGCCTCTTCAGAACCTCCACAAACACTAAGCTGAGGAACCTCAGAGATGGTGGGCTCTTTACACATGATTACTGATGCGTCAGCAGGTTCCAACAGAGACTCTTTAAATTTCTTCCCAGCTTGCATCATCTCCTGTACACTACTCATTTTGAAAACATTATTTATTGACAATCCAGATTGCCACTTGTCACTGTCAGCCTGATGAGATCCTGCCAAAGCAAAAATGCTCTCTGCATAGTTATTCAAGCCAGTCACAACATTGTCAGAATCAATAATCGCAGAGTATTTTTCTGTATACCTTTTGAACAGGTTGGTAGCACAGACCTGAGAGATCTCGGAGTTGGCATATGCATACTGAATACGCAGTAGTAGTGCACGGTACGCATCAGCCTTCTGCTTTGGCGTGCATATGCTAGAAGTAACCACACAGTAATTCTTCTGCCACTCGTCCACCTGCACAGAGCTAGAGCTGGACATCTCCATGTCAATGGTTCTGTAACACAAGACAAAATTGAAGTCCAATCAGTATCAAGAAGAAAACAAAAGTATAAAACTCTCTGCTAAATACACACACACACACACACACACACACACACACACAGGCTGGAGAGATGGCTCAGCAGTTAAGAGCAATGACTGCTCTTCCAAAGGTCCTGAGTTCAATTCCCGGCAACCACATGGTGGCTCACAACCATCTGTAATAAGACCTGATGCCCTCTTCTGGGGTGTCTGAAGACAGCTACAGTATACTTACATATAATAAATAAATCCTTAAAAAATATATGCACAAAAAGACTTTCATGGTTCAATTTCCCATTCTTATGAGATAGGTCCTCCAAACAAATCAACAAAGGTACTTCAGACTTAACCTACACCAGAGATGAAATAGACTCAACAAATATTTACAGGCTACTGTATCTGATAAACAGGAAAAAAAAATTCTTCTCAGCAGCCAATGAAATTTCCTGTAAACTATATCACTTTTTGGCCCATTTATCATGTCTCACTAAATACAAAAGAATCAAAATATTCTCTTGTGGGGTGGAGAAGATGATTGCTCAAGCACTGTCCACTTTGTTCTTGGAGACTGGTCTCTCCCTGAATGGGAGCTCACCAAATAGGTTATAGGTTGATTGGACAGTGAACCCCAAGGACCAGCCTGTCTTCCTCAGCATGATTCCAAGTACCTGCCACCACATTTCCTGTCCAGATTTCTTACATAGGCTCTGGGGATCAAACTTGCCTTTTCAGGCTTGTACAGCAAGCACTTCACTGAGACTAAGCTATTACCCCAGCCCAGAATTACAAGATTCTATGAAAATGTGAAGGCAGCTGGGGAGATGGCTCAGCTGTTAAGGGCACTTGCTGCTCTTGTAGAAGACAGGGCAACCACATGGCTACTCACAACCACTGTGACTCCAGCTCCAAAGGATACCTTCTTTTGGCCACAATGCACACACTCGTGCACACACACATATACCCCTTCTGAATATATAAAGAGCTAAAAAAAACTATCCCTCAATCTTCCAATAAAAAATGTGCTAATGAACTGAACAGTTCCCAAAAGAAATACAGCCAATAAATACTTGMACAAGTGTTCAACATTCTTAGTCATCAGGGAAATGCAATTGAAACTGTCTTGAGATTCTATCTCCTAGTAGAAATAGTTGTCAACAATAAAACAAATGACAACAAAGGCTATCAAGGATATAGGGAAAGAGAAACCCTGATTCCCTGATGGTGGAAATGCTAATTTGTTTGGCCACTAGAAAAATCAACATAAAWGCTTCTCAAAAAAACCCTAAGTATTGTACTCTTGGGTATATCCTCCAAGAATTCTGAGTCCACACACTACAGAAATGCTAGTGCATCTATGTTTATAGCTACACTATTTACAGCAGCCATAAAACAAAACAACTTCAATGTCTATCAATAGATGATGTATAAATACATAATGGAGTCCTATGTAGTCATAAAGAAAAATGAAATCCTGACATTTGCAGTAAGTCAATGCAATTGAAAATCTTATGCTATGCAAAATGAAACAGATTCAGAAAGACAAATACCTCATTCTCTCACATGCAGAATCTAGATTTAGAAATTGTATGTGCACACACATTTACATGTGTTTGCAGGTCAGAACTAGAAGGAGATCATGAGAAGAGGTTGTGATCTTTAGGGAGTTAAGAAATAGAGCAATGGATCATGTAATAGGAAAGTAGAAAGAGTTAGAAATTGTGTGTGTGTGTGTGTGTGTGTGTGTGTGTGTGTGTGTGTGTGTATTTACCTATATATTTGTAGAGCATAGAAATAGAAGGTGATCATGAAAGGAGGTGGTCATCTTTAGAGAGGAGGGAACTAGGACAATGGGACAAGTAATAGGAAGGAAGAAGGGCTCTAGTGAGAAAGAAGGAACAAGGGAAAAGGGTGGGCAGGTAGGAGGCAGCACTGAGGGGAACAAGTCAAAACTAAGTATGAAGATGCCATAATGAAGCTTTAAATGAAGCTTGCTTTCTAATGACGCTTAGAAAGCAAGGCTGCTTTCTAAGAAAAACCAGATATACTACACAAGCCACTTACAAGTTTTGGATGTTCAGATTTTTGGAAGGAACCATTGTGAGAATCAAATCAGGTGATTATGAAAATGACTTGAAGACTTGTACCSCTGCTATACAAATGTAGAAACTGAGCTGAGAGAGTTAAAGAACTGACTTACTAGAGAGAACTCTGCTGATCAACGCCAGAAATCAAGGCCAAGTTCCACATGAAGCACTATGTACTTTCCCAGGTACTGAATACTTCTCGAGGTTATCAGCACAGGTTGAGCTGGATGGAACATAAAGAAGAATGGTGACATGTTTAATATTCTTAACAGTTTATCATGAATAAATACTTGAAACATGATGCTACAAATCTTCCAAATTTTCCCCATCTTTCAACGTTAAAAATTAAAACCTGGCTCAGAGGTTAAGAGCACTGACTGCTCTTTCAGAGGTCCTGAGTTCAAATCTCAGCAACCACATAGTGGCTCACAACCATCTGTGATGAGATCTGATGCCCTCTTCTAGTGCATCGGAAGACAAGACAGCTTTTAAAGGAGATGTCTTAGCACAAGCCTGCCAACCTAAGTTCTCAGGTCCTACCAGGTTCCTGAGAGTAGTCCCTACCATCCACAGGCACCGCTTGGCACAGATGTGCCCCACTTACCACTAAGTAATGTAAAAACTATTTCTGTAATGTACAATTTGTTTGCCTGGATACTAAGATTCAAAAAAAAAAATTAAGAAAATCTTTTGGTTTCCTAAGTATTACAACAAAGCAAAAGAATTTCTACATTTGAAATTCCTATTTATCTGGAAGTATAGCTAAATAACCAATACTTTTTTATGTGAGCTATATTTAATATGGCTTTGGTGGTGGTGGTGGGTTTTGTTTTGTTTTTTTTGTTTTTGTTTTTGTTTTTGAGAAAGAGTTACTCTGTGTAGCCCTCCCTGGCTGCTCCGGAACTTACTCTGTAGACCAGGCTGGCCTCAACCTCAGAGATTCACCTGTCTCTGCTTCCGGAGCACTGGGACTAAGGGGTACACCACTACCACCTGGCTTAATATAACTTTTTTCTCTGACAATGCTAAGGAAAAAAATTATCACATTATAGGTAGATGCATATACATCTTTGCTTATAATAATAGGAAAACTTAATATCTAGTGAAACTGTAACTTAAATCGAAACTGGATCAACAGTTCTGAGGCAGGTAAGTAACCTGCTTTCATCTACTTTAATCTTATTTTACTCTCCATTACACAACACCAGAAATTAAGAACCTGAAGGAGAGGTAACTTGGAAAAAGAAAGGTTCACAATGATTATAATTATCTTTATAGCTTCATTTCGGTCTTATCAACTAAAATCACCAATTCTAGTCATTCTTAAAAAACTGTCCTCTTCCACCACCATCTTTTTATTTAGAAGTCATCTCCCAAGTTTTACTTCCTTTCCAGTCAGTCATATCCTACAACTACAGATATGTACGAACAAAACAGTCTGCTGCCACTGCTCAATGACACTGGTACTGACACTTCTAAGTCATTTCAACCTTTGTGCTCTTGATAAAATCTATAAAGTATGGGCAAGTGAGTTACATTTCAATTTTCTTTACTTCTTTAATTTTCTGATTAAGAATGTTTTGGCCAGGGGGCTGGAGAGATGGCTCAGTGGTTAAGAGTACCGACTGCTCTTCCAGAGGTCCTGAGTTCAAATCCCAGCAACTACATGGTGGCTCACAACCATCCATGATGAGATCTGACGCCCCCTTCTGGTGTCTGAAGACAGCTACAGTGTACTTACACATAGAATAATCTTAAAAGAATGTTTCCAAATAGCCCCTGCCAAACATTTAAAAAAAAAAAAAAAAAAAAGGTTTTGGTTATCCAAACTAGACAGATGGTTTCTGCAAAGAGCTACTTTTCATTGTATTTAGATTTTCTTCAGTACCTAGTCCATGGTATCCACTAAAATAATGATTAAAAACTGGTGTGCCTACTATAGGCCAGACATCAGTTTTGAACTTTACAGAACTCTAATTAATGGAAAAGCAGCTTAGGAATGTAGGGCACAGGATCTGCAGCTGTTTGACCTACCTTTACACACTGGACATTGTTATCTATTGGGGAAGGGTGCAGGTTTAGGTCTGAGTGTCTTTTTACCATGTCGGTTCCTAAGGATCCCAGACTCGACAGCTTTTACCCACTAAGCCATTTCCCAGACCCTGAATTCTGAATACATATTCTGTTCTTTCAGCAGTGACTCTGAGTACTTCCCTCATAATATGTCTGTTTTCACCTGGGGGGGGGGGCAAGAAACAGTGTGCACCATTATTTAGCTGACAGGTTATTGTAATTATTGAAAGCATTGTAAGAGTCACAAGAACTTAGAAATATAAGAGATTATGAATTATTATTTCTTCCCATTGGAAGGTTCCCCCCCCCCCAGGGCCATAGCGACTGTGCATGGCCTCGAACCAGTTATCACAACTGAAAAGTATCCTTATCCCAAATGCTTGACGTCAGACGTGTGTCTGATTTCTAGATATTATCACATACATCAGGTAGGGGGCTCCATTCTAAATACGACTCACGTACAGTCAGTATATACATGAGCTACATAACTGTAGATATTTTCTGAGCAGGAATGAATTTTTAAAATAAAAAGTTTCATGGTGAGGACGTTATTTTGGGGGTCAAGTTCAGATGCTGGAGCACTTCTGATTTTCGGAGACATTCACCTGTGTTAGTACTGCCGAAAGCACGATACTCAAAATGAGTACTCTTAGGTGGGCAAACCTACTCTACCTTCCCAGCAGTCCTAGCGGGAGGTAGCTGCGGCTGACGGACCCCAAACAGGCACGCCCCACGGCGTCCCTCAGCTGCCCTCTCGCCGCGGGCTTCCCAAGGCCACCCTCTCCGACAACCCGAGTCTAAGAACGGACAGAACAAAACAAAACCCAAGTAAACGCCCGGCATGGCGACCACAGCCCCGGCCCGCCGGCCTAGCGGAGAACAGCAGCCTACCGGCGCCCACCTGCGCTCTCCGCCGGGACAGCAGCCACCGAAAAGCGCGCCCTTCGAAGTGCGCCTGCGCGAGGTGACGCGCTCGGCCCGCGCTGCGCATGTGTGTTTGAGTCAGGGCGGCGGAGCGCGCGCCGCACGCAGCGTGGGGGCGGGGCCTCGGAAGGCCTGAGGTCGCCGCCCAGGCCCGAACGCGGGAATTCGGGTTTCCCGCCCGCTCGCTAGGAGGGGGATTTATCCCCGCCGCGTGGCGATGGTTTTACCTAAGCAGTCCCTTGGCTTCCCGTTCCCTGCACGCTAAATATGTTCTTTTTGCCGAGCTAGGTGCTGCAAAGTAGGCGGAGGCAGGGAGAGAGGAAAGAAAGCGCAGGATTGTAGAGAGCGGGAGTCCCCTGGGAGGGCGAAACCGACCCGGCAGGGAGGGGAGGAGGAGGTCTAGCCTGGGGACCGCCACGCCAGAGTCTGCCCGCATCCGCACCCGCGCGCCCCAGGGCATCAGCCGCTATCACATAGTCAGGCTCGAATTCAGGAAGATTCGGTAGCGGCTACAGCCAGCATTGGACGGAATACCGGGATTACCGAAGCGGTAGCTGGCAGGGGTCCAGTAAGAACTGAAGAGCATTTTTCTCTTTTTCTTTTTCTTTTTTCTTTTTTAACTAATCGTAGGTAGCTAAACAGACCGACGAGCTTGCAGTCGCCGACGGAACTCTCCCCTCATAGCTTTGGGCCCCACCTCGCCCCACCCCCACCTCTCTATTACCAGCCAAGACAGCTTGCAATTTGGGGAGAGGTCACCAAGGGTTAGGTTCTTAATTGTTTGTATAGGCATAACAAGCCACTGGGTCAGGCTCCAAGCAGTCGGGAGCTGATTGTCTGAGAGGGGAGGGGAGCGGAGGGGAGGGGGAATTCTCTCTCTCTCCCTCTCTCTCTCTCTCTCTCTCTCTCTCTCTCTCTTTTCTTTTTTTGGTTTCTTTGTCTCCAACCCCTCATTGCTAAGCCTGCCTGTTTTCACTGGAAAAACGTAACTTTTCTTTTCTTCATCCTATCTCCTCCAAATACTCACCAAAACTCCTAACCCTGCTTGCCCTACGGCTTTGGGCATTTTCAATCACGCTGAGGACCTTCCTTACCCCATGCAGCCATTCCCAGGCCTGCATTGTTGAGCTTGCCTGCTTTCCTGACCTTTAACTCCAAAAGCATGGTCTCCCCTCTGCCTCTTATCCGGCTCCCTCCTCCAGACGCTGCCGAGATGTCTAGCTTGTCTTATTTTTCCCCTAAATTCAAAATTGCCTTTCAGTTTCCTACTGAGTCTGAGTTTGGGTTTGGTTTTTTTAATTTTTTTTTTTTTTAAAGACCGGGAATCCTGCAAAAAGCAACATTATTCCCTGGCTTTTTTTAAGTTGGCTTTGTTAGGATCACAACCCAATGTGTACTGCGGAAGAGTTTAAGGCATAAGCTATGCAAGTACTTAAACTTGCTGACTGGGAGCACAAACTGCTTAGTAGACTCTTTTTATGGGCAGAAGTTATTGGGCCTGCAAGAAAGGAATTGCCACCTAAGCAGACAGAACCCATCCGTGGTGGGAGCGCTTCTTCTTGTTTATGTCTCTATGAGTTTATAAACATAATCTCAGACAATGCCTGTGTACAGTTCAGTTGGCTAATTTGCTTTGATCAGAGAAATAAAATGATCCCAAATAATATGCATCCTCTACCAGAAAAAGTGTGTCTGGGAGCTAGCAAGATGTCTCAGGTGAAGGTAATTACTGTGCAAGCCTTAGTTTGATTTCCAGAACCCACGAAAAAGTGGAAAGATTAAAAACAACTCCACACAGTTGTCCTTTGACCTGTAGGCACGTGTCCTTCTCCCACAAACACACAATAATAAAAAGTTTTAAAAATATGTCTGTAGGCAGCGTGAGAAATGGACTGTCGTAGAGGTAGGAAAATTGGGACAAAATTGTATCTGGCTCTTTCTCCGAGATTCTCCAGTATGGTTAGATTTCTCCGGAAATCCACCTCAAGCCTGCCTTGGTGGAAGCGGCCCAGTGAAGACTGGAGATGTCGCCAGCCAGCCCTGGGATATGCAGTCTATGGTAGTCGAACGTGAATGAAACATACAGTCCTAATGAAAAGTTCTCATTACAGGACGCTCTCCCCCAAGACCAGAGGCAGAATTTTAACAAGTCTGACAACGTTCTCATTAGCCTTTATATTCCTGAATGGGGCAACCTTCACTCTACAAAATAGAACGAGAGCTTGTCCTGGGCAGAAACAGAAGGGTGAGCTCTGTAAAGCAGGGAGCCGAGACTGCTGGAAAGGAGCTGACAGGCTGATAGCAGCTTACCTCAGCTCACTTTTCTTGTGAGGTTAGAGCAGAGGGACTTAATCAAGCTGAGGTCGTTTGGCCTCTGGCTGCTGTGAATTTCCTGTGTTTAAGAAAAACTGGTCCATGTGTGGATTCTTCTGCTTCTAGTCTGAGCAGGCTGTGGGGGCATGCCATAATTCTTCCTGTTTATTACCTGTCTGCTTTGGGGAACCACACAAGTTTCTTTAAAAAGACCTTTTCAAATCTTACCAGTTTATGCAAGCAACTTACTTTGCTAGTAATTTTGTATTATTTTCCCCATTTCTTTTTACAAGGGTATATTATGTACACAGAGGTGCTCAGAAAACAAATTTTGATACCAAAGAAGTAAACACTATTAATATTTTGGGAATTTATATTATTCATAAAAAAAATAAAGCAATCCTTAGGCCAAAATGCTATTGGGTAAGTACCATGTTTCCTCAAATGTGGACTTTGAGTAGAATACCAGTAATAATACCATTTTTCAGTTTATACCATCGATTGGATTCCCTAGTTAAAAGTTCAGTCCTGCCTTGTGCTATGTCCCTTTCCCTCGTTGCCCTCAAGATGATGATCTGCCATGAGGTGACACCTCCATGCCCTTTTGTTTCGGGCTTTTCTGTTTGCTGACTGGTATGAGGCCAGCCTGACGTGGACCTCCAGTTCCAGGAAGACTGCTCTTTGTTACATTCTAGACAAGAGATGTTCGGGGATAAGTCTTCTGTTGGCTTTCTGCTGTGTCCTGATACGTCTAGTGCTTTCTCAACTCCCGGTGAAAGTGCTGGTAATCAGCAAAACCCTGAGGTGTAGCATCTAGCATCACCGCCACCAGAGGTCGCAGTGCTCCGCTGAGCAACTGCAGTAGGCACAGATTTAAATGCACGTGCTGCACGTCCGTCCAGGCATTCTCAATTCTCTTTTGTTCAGTTGGTTTTGATTTTTCAGGACAAGGTTTCTGTATGTAGCCTTGACTGTGCTGAAACTCACTTTATAGATCAGGGTGGATTTGAACGCAAGAGATCTGCCTGCCTGCCTGCCTGCCTGCCTGCCTGCCTCTGGCTCCTAAGCACTGGGACTAAAGGCCTGCAGCACTATGCCTGCCTGGCTTTGGAATACTGAATTCTGTGTGAATAATGTATAGTTGGAATCAAAGGCAAGATTTACCCAGGCAGATAAAACGGACCCTGTCCCATAAGCACCAAATGTCCCCCACTGCTGCCTATCCTGAGAAGACTCTCTCCTAATATGCTTTTTGTTGTGATAAATAACATGATCAGAGGCAAGTTGGGGGAGGAAAGCGTGTATTTCATCTTACAACTTACAGTCCATTATCAAGGAAAGTCTAGTCTGGAACTCAAAGCAAGGATATGGAGGCAGGGACTGAAGCAGAGGGGTGGAGTGACGCTGCTCACTGGCTTACTCTCATGGCTTCATGGCTTCCTCAGGTTGTTTTTTTTATACAACTAGGACCACCTGCACAAGCGTGGTACCACCCACAGCTGGCTGGGCCCTCCGACATCCATCATTAACCGAGAATATACAGCACACACTGGCATACAGGCAGTCTGAGGGAGGCATTTCCTCAATGGAGGTCACCTTCTCCCAGACGACTCTAGTTTGGATGAACTTGACAAAAAATTAACCAGCACAAGGTTATAGTCAAGGGGAGTCCATGCTGCAGGTGGCCACACAATTTAATAGGAGAGAAGGTGGGTTCTAGAGCCAGATGGCCTGGACAGCTTCCCTAACTTAGGTGCCAGTTATCTCTGTGACATTGAAATGTGTCGTCAAACCTCCCAGTGCCTCAGATAGTAATACAGCTTACCTCATGGAATTTTTTTTTAAATGAGTATTAAGTTGATGTTTTAAAATATGGATAACAGCACGTGCGGCATAGAGTAAGTGCTGGTGTGTGGTTTTGTTAACTAGGGGGGGGAGCTCTTCTTCCTGTTTCTATGTTGAAAAAAGGCCAGCAGATAGGATATGCTGATATCAACTGGACACAAGCTAGAGTCATTCGGGAAGAGGAAACCTCTATTGAGAAAAATGCTCTCAGCCGGGCTGCGGTGGTGGCGCACGCCTGTAATCCCAGCACTCTGGGAGGCAGAGGCAGGTGGATTTCTGACTTCAAGGCCAGCCTGGTCTACAGAGTGAGTTCTAGGACAGCCAGGGCTATACAGAGAAACCCTGTCTCGAAAACAAACAAACAAAAAAAAAGAAAAGAAAAGAAAATGCTCTCACTAGAATGGCCTATGGGACATTTTCTTGGTTGAAGATTTATATGGGAAGAGTGACCTCACTGTAGGCAGTGCCACCCCTGGGCTGGTGTGGCCTCATTACTGTAAGAAAGCAAATTGAGTAAAGCAGCATTACTCCATGCCCTCTTCAGCAGTCCCCGCCTTGAGCTCCCTCCTTGACTTCCATTGATAGACCGTGATATAGAAGTGGGAGCCACATCAAGCCTTTTCTTCTCTAGTTGCCTGGTCATGGTTTTATTGCAGCAGTAGAAACTCTAATAAGACAGTGGATACGCTAAAAACGAGCCATAGTTAGACAAGATTGTGTCCTTCCTGGGTTTGAACATGAGCTAAGATCTTAGATTCTATTCCGTAAAGATTTAGACAGTTTTAGAAATATCCCGGCCTTTTAGATAACCCCTAGCTCCCCTTTAGACAGTCTAGGACCCAGCCCAAGGAACGATGCCACCCACACTGGGGGTGCTTTTCACCACCTCAAGTAACATAATCAATATAATCCCTCAGGGCATGGCCATAGGCAACCTAAATTAGAAATTTCCTAGAGGGATGTCTCCTCAATGATTCCAGATCCTGTCAAATGGATACTCAATGTAAACCACCATCCCTGCTAATAACACAAGGGCCTCGTGAATGCCACTGACAAGTCTAAAGTCTCCAAAGGACAAAAATACACTATGTCGGGACTTGGGGGATGACTAAGTAGCTAAGAGTGCACACTGCTCTTGTAGAAAACCCACTTGGGTTTTAGCACCCACAATTAGATGGGTTATAACTACCTATAACTCTAGCTCTAGAGGATATAATGGCCTCTTCTGGCCGTCTTGAGCAACATGCACACTCACACACAGAGACATACACACACACACACACACACACACACACTTAAAAATAAAGTTACAAAAAATAACATTTTTCTAAAATCAGAATGATTCCATATAAAGATCAGAGATTATTTGAGTAAATATCTAGAAATTGAACTCATGAAATCTAATAAGAACTTGAGTGCCATTAATGATTCTGAACGGTGACTGACATATACCAGGCTTTCATTAAACACATGATGACAAAATGTCTGAAAGGGTTAGTCAAGATCACAAGAATGGGTCTGATACAGTGTAAAACAAGGTACTTACTCAACATAGTTAGTGTTGCACATGGGTTGTTTATTAAGTATTTAGCCACACAGAGGACAAGTCAACAATCATAGATATAATCTGAAGGGAAGACCAAAGAGTGCATTGGAAAGTATTTCTATAAACCTTTCCTGTTACCAATGAGTTTATGAGCACAAAGACATCTTACTATCAACAGAAATCACGGCCACACAAAGAACAGAAGCTAGAGCCATTGACATTAGCTGTCCACACAGAAAGTACTTCTCCCTGGATAACACAGAAAATGTCTCTTCATTGATAAGTCACTGAAAAATCACTCAGAGGCTTCTGGTTAATTTTGGAGACACACATGACGCCACATATAACCATGATTTGACGAAGACGGAGTGGTAGTTATTTTTCTCTTTCCAGTTTTCAGATAAACTTCTTTTCAACTTTTGATCTCTATGGGAGGAAAAAAATAGCATGAACTTAGAGGCTAACTTAGAAATAAAGAGAGCTGGCAATGTATCTCAGTGATAGTACACCTGCCTAGAAGGCCAAGATCATTGTTCCTTTCCTGATACCACAGAAACAAAAATAAGATAATAAAAATTAGAATTTTCTGTACTTCTAAATTGACTTCAGAGAAGGAATATGCTGTTTCTGCCGTGACCCAATACAATAAATCATTTTAACTGAGGAATTCATGTTACCAATCTGACATCTCTAATGATAAATTTTATAAATTTCTCTGGCTGTGATTCTTCTTCTCTGATAAGCAGCATGGAAGCCTGCCTGCCCTTCCTTACCATTGCAGTTTGGGTCTTGCCTGATGGTCACATGAAAATCCCATTTACTGTTTTCATGTAGCTAGAGCTTATCTGGATAGTTGTTTTGGTCAGTGTTGTTCAAGGACATCTAAAGGGAAAGTACCCAAGATCTACATACACACTGTTATATATACTCCCATAGACACGAATACAAATTCACTCTGTAGAGTCATGACACATCATAGTCTTTCTGCCACCACAGGGAAGATAGAAGGCTCCTGGCACAGCTAGCTTACCTGAAGCAGGTCCGCTTTCACTCTTTCTCTGCCCTCAGCACACTGCTTGCTAGATGGCTGATGTGCTCCCAGGCCAGCTGCACGTGGGCAGACTCCACAGTGCGCGCGCACACAGCAAAGCGTAGCACGAACTTGTCTCGGAGACGACATGGAACCAAGTGGATTTTCTTGGCACTGTTTATTCTTTGTAAGAGAGTTTCGTTCAACTGGTTGGAGCCCTGTGGGAATTAGAAAGCAGATCCATCATATAACACAAAGTCTAGTAACACCTAGAGATGGTAGATTACGCAGAAACCATCTTTACTTTTCTTTTATATGTAAGATGKCAGAAAGTTTGATGAAATGACTAACTTGGGCTTAAAGAMCTTATAAGATAACTTCTCCCTGTGATAGCATTTCTCCGGGATCTGTATTATCAGAAGTTGACCTTCTTATCCTCCAAGTTTGTTTAAGAAAGATGACAGTTCCTGGAGGCACTGTCAGCAAATAGATGAGGATAAACTATGTGACCCTGGCTCTGGTACACCAGAGCAGCTTAAGATGCATTGGAACCCACAGGAGGTCTCAACAACAGAGACAATGGAGCACCCCAGGCAAGGCTAGCTGATTCCCAGAAGAATCTCAAAAGGGCATTTGTAAGTTCGGGAATGGGGGATTATGGATAATCTCTATACAGCTTCCCTAGAAAGAAAATAGTCAACAAGCTGGAGACAGAGAGGCCAGAGCCCTCCACTCCCAAAGACTGACCAGAGATAAGAGGACCTTATCAAACAACACACAGCAAGATGTCACTTTCCAGCTGGGCCCCAAGKAGATGGGAAGGTAGCTGTTTTCTGCCTATTTCTTTACTCCTTTGTATAACTGTCACGAAATGGCTTCCAAACTGCTAAGCCTTTCAGTCTAGCAAAATGTACCAGGGGCTGGTTTCGGGCGTCACTCCCTAATCATAAGACCCTTGCAAGGCTGGACCATTTAGTCTGGACTTTAAGGGTGGAGAGGTAGGAAGATGAATAAAAAGGAAAGTGTTGCCTCTGCCTGGACCGAGCACGGYAGCTGAACACTTGTAGGATACTGAAAACTGCTCTTGGTCYTGGACAGATTCACATGCCTCTAGCTTGGGCTCTGAGTGTGACATCTAAGAAAATCTTACCTATACAATGAGGGAACTCAGGCTATTCATATTGTTGGTATATATGCTCTGACTGGACAATAAGATCCTATTCAAGAAAGATGGAGACATGAGCTAAGAGGATGAGCTTTATTAAAAAAGCAAACAAAACAAAACAAAACAAAAAACAAAAAAAAAGTGTGAGAGCATACACTTGAAATTCATGTAACACAGAAAATAAAAGCCAATTATTTAGGAAAACGTTGTGTGCCGTTTTCAGTTGCTTTAGATTAGAAAGGGTTTCCATGAAGCAGGACCAGAAAGCAAACAAAAATGATCAGAGATGCAATAACGAGAAGGCAAAAGTAGGGCTGGAGAGATGGCTCAGTGGTTTAGAGCACTGATTGTTCTTCCAGAGGTCCTGAGTYCAATTCCCAGCAACCATWTGGTGGCTCACAACCATCTGAGATGGGATCCAATCCCTGCTTCTGGAGTGTCTGAAGACAGCCACAGTGTACTCACATACATAACATAAATATATTTTCTTTTCTTTTTTTTTAAGATTTATTTATTTCATGTGTGTGGGTACACCGTCGCTGCTGTCTTCAGACATCCCCTGCTCCACACGCCAAACTCCAAGGACATGTATACTTGAGGCATCCACACAAGCTATCTATGGCCGACTTTCTTGGTCCTTAGACATTAGGTTTTATGCTTGCAGAAAGCGTGGGGCTTCTCTCTAGCACTCAYGTTGTAACGCTTGGGCTTGATCCCTCTAGAATCTCCCACGCTTAGATCTCATCCCAAAGCTTTAAGAATCAARATGAGGRGAGGAGATGGTACGTGGGGGGCAAYGCCGTGAAAATATGTCCCAGATTTCTCCTCCTCGTGACTGCTGTCTAAGCTTGGACAAGGAGGTCTCCCGAAGACCTTTTGAACTGATTCAGAAACGTCCAGTCAAGTGTTAGTGGCATGTGTCTGCAGACCCAGCTACTCGGGAGGATCGCAAGTTTCGGGTCAGCCTGGGTAACATCTTGGAGCCCTTTTCTCTTAGTTTTTAAAAAGGGAGAAAAAGGAGGCAGGTTCTGCGGATATAGCGTAGTATGGACTTGCCCTGCATCTGTGAAGTTCTGGGTTCCATCCCAGTACTGTAAAAAGGAGGAGAGGAAGGTGAGGAGGAAGAAAACA
>BDUI01001190.1:25927-38733 GCA_002335545.1 Apodemus speciosus
CTGGCACTCACTCTGTAGACCAGGCTGGCCTCGAACTCAGAAATCCGCCTGCCTCTGCCTCCCAAGTGCTGGGATTACAGGTGTGCGCCACCACAGCCCGGCTTAAAATATTTTTCATACGGCATATTTAATCATATTCTTTCTCCTTCTCCAACTTCTCCCAGATTCTTTACACCTCCCTACCCTCCCAAATTAATTCCTTATTCATATTCTTTACACATCAGTAATTGGCAGAGGGCTTGTGGGGATAGAGCTGARACACTTAGGAGATAGAGATTCAAGTAGATACTTTCAGTTGAAACTGACACACCAGATTGCTAAGCCTGTTGGGTATAGGAGATGGACCGACAGCATCTGTTACATTCAGAACCCCTGGTTTAGAAGCTGGGCATTTTATATGTGTATTTGACATTTAGTAATGTTCCTAGCTAATCGGGAAGAGTTAGACAACAGCAGTTCATTTTTCTGTTTATCTGTCAGTATATCCAGGGGCCTACATAGTTTATTGAGAGGTTTCTCTTTCCTTGCTCTCAGGAGCTCCTTTTGTCATAAATGCATTTCTGTGCATCTGGTTCTGTGCYCTCTTCAGTGTGTCCATTCCTTGTATTTGTGCCACTGCCTTAATTGCTGTGCTTTTAAAGCAAGTCATGACACTCAATACAGCAAGCCCTCTCTTCTCATTTGCTAGGCAGTAACCCCAACAGAGGGGAGGCTGAGCCGCGGAGCGGGGTGCGGGGAGGGGGCGGGGGGATGGGAGAGTGCTTATTCTAGATACACACTTATTTTTTATTGTATGTCAGGAGAGTGCCTTAGGCTCTGTTTCAACAAGCAGGAATGACAGAAATACCCCTCAGTTTCTGCYGYGTTCACCTTTCTCCTTGTGGAACCTAGAAAGGGAGTTTTCTTTTTTCTGTCTACATGGGGTTTTCCTCATTTTCAGTTGAAACCACTTACCAGCACTCTTCCCGTGGTCATCAGAGACTTCCTGTTAGTGAATCCTGTGGTTAATTCTTACTTAACCTATAACCATGAGTCAACACATTGTTACTTCTTTCTTTTTAAAGCCCTTTTTTAAAGGAGTGCTTTGGATTCATAGGACGGCACAGAGAAATCTCCCAACTGCRTACYCCTCTATACACGCACAGCTTCCTGTGCTGCCCTCGTTGATCCAGTTGATGAACTTGCGCTGACAACTGTTGGTACCCAGAGTCAGTGTTTTAGCTTAGGACTTGGCTCTCATGCCCATCCAGCTGTCCTGGGTAAATTTATAAGCACATGGATCTGACATTGTAGTGTTGTGTAGAGTATTTTCCCGGCCTATAATGTCTGTCCTCTGCCTATTTGTAAATCTGACTGTCCTTTAAATAATTATTTTTTGCATTATTTTATTTATGCAACTTTGGGCAGAGTTGTTTTTGGCGGTGGTGGTGGTGGTGGTGGTGGTGGTGGCGGTGCAGAGTCCCATGGCTCTCAGGTTGGTTTCCAGCTCACTGTGTAGCTGAGGATGATCTTCTGATCCTTTTGTTTCTACCTGTTGAGTCCTGGTATTAGGGTGTGTGCCACACCAGCTGTCCCTGCTGCTGTTGTATTGTAGCACCAAGGTTCTGTGTTTGGACCTTTCTCTAAATGTAGCTAGCTGTTCTCTTAGTTTTCAGAACCCCCTTTAACTGCTGAGGACAAGATCTTGCCTGTTGCCTGCCCCTCTCCCTTTAGCCCTTGCTCTGTACCTCCACTGGTGTCCTCGTGGATCTCTTTTAGGATATATTCATAATCTACTCACTAGTTTTTAAGCTACAGTGGACAGTGAGCTCAGCCAGGCAAACCCTGTGCTCTTCTTGATTGCCTCCATAGTATATTCAGATACAAGCCATCATTATGAATCACTTGCTGTCTTTAAAAGTTTACTACAACAATTCTTCCAGATTTTACTGTGTTCCTGTCTTCTCAACAGTGTTCTTTTTAAAATTCAAGCTGAAAGATCAGATATAGTCCACACCTTTAGTTCCAGCACTGAGAAGCCTAAAGTAAGAAGACTGTTGTGAGAGTCGAGTTAGCCTGAGCTGAAAGTAGGGCTCTGTCTCAACACTGCCCTGGACCTGTCATGAGGTTTCCTTTTCATTTTAGAAAGCCAGAAGCTTTCTAATGGCACACATACACACTGTACTGTGTAGGTCCAGGGGTCATTCCTTCAGTCATATTTCCTGTTATTTCTTACCTGTGCAGACTTGACTCCAGTCAGTTGGGGCTCAGTGTTCGTAAACGTTTGGCACATGTGCACATAGAGCTGCTCCACCTGTACCCCCAGCCTTGTGTTCCCAGACATCTGTATGGCTTTTCCCTTTTACTTCTCAAAGTCACTTTGATAGCAAGGTTGCTTTAGGCACCCCTTTATAAATTTTACCTCATCTTCTCTGTACCCTTAGTCTGCCTTAAGTTTATCCATAATATTTATCATTAGGCATCTATATTGGCTTTCTTTTTACTGTGTAACAAATTACTACCAAAAAAAAAAAAAAAGCTTCCACCACACATTACTATCTCAGCTCCTTGGATTAGGAGTCTTGGCTTGGCTAGGTGCTCTGATGAGAGGTGTGAAATGCTCTAATGAAGGTGTCTTACAGCCTGGATTCTCACCTGGAGGCGTAGCTAGGGAATCAGCTTGCAGACTTACTCCAGTGGGCAGAGCTGATTTCTTGCAGCGGTCTGGCTGAAGGGCTAGGTGTTTGCTGGCTTTTGGTTGCCCTCTCCAGACCCTGAGTTAGCTGAAGCCCTTTGCTAGATGGGCTTCCTCTTCTCCACTTCACATAAAATACCTAAACAGTTAAGTGGCAAGCCGGGAGTCAAAGAAAACAGTCACAGCCAGAACAAATGAAGGCAGCTGGAACAAATAATTTGGAAGGAAAAAAGTTACTGAAATTAGGTATAAGAAACAAACCCTGAAAATTTTGATAAGCTTGCTCAGTCACTTAAGAGTAACAAAAAGGTGATTTCTTTATAGAATGCAGAGATTCATAGAGAACTTTTTAAAAACAATTCTTGAAAAGAATGAGTTAATAAGGAAAATTATTTTCAAGGTCATAGAAAAAATAATTTGAAGAATAATATAATTTATGAGTTTTYCTTCAACCAATTTATTTATTTTTTTGTTTGTATGTTGGGGGTTAGGGAGTTCATGAGTGTGCCAGTGTATGGAGGCCAAAGGATTGCTTTATAGAATCTCATTCTAGCCAGGCGGTGGTGGCACATGCCTTTAATCCCAGCACTTGGRAGGCAGAGGCAGGCGGATTTCTGAGTTCRAGGCCAGCCTGGTCTACAGAGTGAGTTCCAGGACAGCCAGGGCTACACAGAGAAACCCTGTCTCGAAAAACAAAACAAAAAAAAAAAAACAAAAACAAACAAACAAACAAAAAAGAATCTCATTCTATAATGTGAGTCCTAAGGATCAAACACGGAGATCTACCTGCCTTGCCCTCCAAAGGGCTGAAGTTAAAGGTGTGTGACACCATACATGGCAGAAGGCTGGCTTCTTAATAAGTCTGTAGATGGAGATAAATGTAGAATAATGATCACTTCTGAAATACTAAAATTATATAACAGTTGAATCAAGAGCGATTCATTTGAGTTGGGCTATCTGGCACTCAGTGGCAGAGCACTTGTCCGAGTGTATGTAGGCCTCTGAGTCCCATCGGATGGATTTTTTTTTAAGATTTATTTTTATTTATTTTATGTATATGAGCACACTATAGCTGAACTGATGGTTGTGAGCCAYCATGTGGTTGCTGGGAATGAAGGTTGCTCGCTTTGGTCCGCTCCGTTTGCTTCAGCCCTGCTTGCTCCGGCCTAAAGATTTTTATTATTATATCTAAATACAGTGTAGCTGTCTTCAGATGCACCAGAAGAGGGCGTCAGATCTCATGGTGGTTGTGAGCCACCATTTGGTTGCTGGGAATTGAACTCAGGACCTTCGGAAGAGCAGTTGGTGCTCTTAACCTCTGAGCCATCTCTCCAGCCCCTGGATTTTTTTTTTTTAAGCTAATTATATAGACAGGTGGGCCTCACTTACAAAGATCTATTGGCTTCTATGTCTTGAATGCTGAGATTAAAGATGTATATGAACTCGCCTGGTGATATGCTTTTATTTTTTGAGACATAGCTCAGACAGGCCTCATGCATATGTACCTGATTCCTGGTCCTGCTACCTCCCCTAACTTGGGATTATAGGTGTGTGCCACCAGGCCAGGTTTGGGTGTATGGTCTTTTGACAGAGTCATTGGCACTTTATTTTATTTGTGGTATGGGGCATTGAATCTAGGATTTTATATAAGCAAGGTAAATCTACCACTATAAGGGGTGAGATGTAGCCTCACCCCCTACCCCATTTAAAATATATTTTGGGGGCCAGAGAGATGGCTCAGCAGGTAAAGGCATTTGTCAGCAAGTCTGACAACCTGAGTTTGATTCTAGGGACCTGTGAGGTTGAGGGAGAGAGCCGACCACTGCATATTGTCCTGTGTCTTCTACTTGCACACCATGGTATGTGTGTCTGCCCACTGGCAGATACAGACACACACAAATAAACAGGTGTAATAAAAAGTTAAGCAAATTGAGACAATGTCYTAGTTGCCAAAGCTGATCTTCCAYTTTGATCTTGCCCTGCRGCTGGGCTGACAGGGCCGTGCCTCTACTGTAAACTCGGCTAAGGCCTTCTGTATGGTAACTAGGTTCCTTGTATGATCTTTTTATGAAGTCTCGTCACTAATCTGAAAGATGCTTTTGTACTTTGTGTAGGATTAAGTCACAGAGTTCAAGCCTGTCTCCTTCAGTGGGTGACTAGATTTGGAGCTCCTCCAGGCCTCCACCTCGGCTATATACTCGGGGACCAAGGATCGTTGTCTTAGGAGTCTTATTACACACAGCCTTAGAGGATTACTGAGAAACTCTACTTGTTTAAGTATATTTCCCTAAGCTTGTATTCAGTTCTCCAAAGAGCTGTTTAATAATTCTTATGGAATGATAAGAGTATTTTATTGGTAGGGATCTTTTGAGGGTTAGTTAGCAAATGTTTTGGATTTAAGAGGATTATTTCTTCAGGTTTTGAAAAGATAAAATATTAATTTAGATTCTCTTGAGAAAAGAACAGAAATTGACTTTGGAATGCTGGGCAGTTTTTGTCCCCATACCCCATCTGTTGTGTTGAGAAGGCGGAGTCTGGGATCTGATGAAGCAGATGGAGCTGTGTGGCTCTCCAGAGAGCACGTCCCACCCCTGCAGCACACTGACAGGACTGCAGTTCAGCTGTTATGAGAGAGACTCCAGTTACTTTCGGAGTTTTGAATGTTATTGGGTACTTAGCTGATAAGATTCATTTCTTATAAATGTGGAATTAAATTTTCCTTGAGCTTAAGAATATTTGGAATTTTATCTGAGCTTAAATAAAATTTTACTTATTGATGAGCCATTTTTACTCACAAAGTACTTGATTACATTTATTTCTTTTTAATAGTCTCTCAGTATGTAGCCCAAGGTAGTCTCTAGTTTATCCTGGTCCAGCCTTCCCAGTCCAGTGCTGGGAGGGGTGTGTGTGTGTGTGTGTGTGTGTGTGTGTGTGTGTGTTTCCATGCCTGCCTCTAAAGTCTTTTTAAGGGTACTGTAATTTTCCATCATGTGAGTAAATGTACTACAGTTTAACTTAGCCACACAACTTGAAAAACCTATTTATTATTATTATTAAATAATTGTATTATTATATTTAAATAATAATAATAATTATTACTACTACTATTATTATTTAATTCAAGTCCTCATGCAAATTAGACAGTATGTATCACAGGACCATACCCCCTAGCCTCAGACATCTTTTAACATTAAGTGTGTTGTTAAAAATAAATTCACGAGGACTGGAGAGAGATCTCAGTGGTTAGGAGCACTGACTGCTCTTCCAGAGGTCCTGAGTTCAATTCCCAGCAACCACATGGTGGCTCACAGCCATCTGTAATGGAATCTGATGCCCTCTTCTGGTGTGTCTGAAGACAGCGATAGTGTACTCATATACATAAAATAAATAAACCTTTAAAAAATGAATGCATGAATTTTGTCATCTGTTTTTCTTTATAAATTAAGTAACTGAGGTAATTTAGCATCTTTCAATGGATTTTGACAAATTTAAAGGCTGCTAAGAGAACCAGCACTAAGAACATTATCATCTCAGAATATTAGCTACTTTTTGACAGTAGTCTTCCTGATGGTTTTTGTTTATTTGTTTTGTTTTTTGTTTTTTGTTTTGTGTGTGTGTGTGTGTGTGTGTGTGTGTGTGTGTGTGTGTGTGCATGCGCGCCCCAAGGCCTACTTCTGGTATATTTCACTCCCCATCCTATTTACTTGTTTGTTTATTACATTTGAAGACAAGGCCTCTTATTTACGCTTGACTCACATGTAAAGATGGACATGGCTGCATAAGCCTTGATTCCGGCATTTGGGGTGGAGATAGGTAGGTCCCAAGAGCTTGCTGGCCAGGATACCAGCCACAGTGGTGAGCTTCTCATTTAATGAGAAACCCTGCTTCAAGGCACAGGGTAAAGCACAGAACGATAGAGGAGAACACCGGAAGTCCTCTGGTGTGCTCTTCTGTGTCCACATGTATGTGCATAGATGCATGCAGCTGCATACTTAACATTGATGCTAATACACATTTCRTGTGGTAAAATCAGTGCTGTTGTCATACTTGGAAATACTTTAGAAATAGGAATGATTTAATCAGCTAGCTAAATGCTTTCTTTGTAAATCAATTATAGAAACATTATTAGCAAAGTACTAGCAAATGGATTTTTACAATTTTCTTAATTTATTGTTTTGTGCTTTTTACATAGTTATTTAAAAATTTTGTTTTTTTAGATTTATTTTATTTTATTGTGTATGAGTGTTTGCCTTGAATGTGTGTGTACGTACCACCTGCATGCTTGATCCCTAGAGAGGTCAGAAGAAGGTGTTGAATCCCTTGAATCTGGAGTTAACAGTTGCATATCATTGTGAGCCACCATATGGGTGCTGGCATTGAGGCCAGGTCCTCTGCAAGAGCCACAAGTGCTCCTAACTGAGCCAGCTCTCCAGCTCCTTGCTTTAACCTTTACAGTTTTTAAATTTGTATGTATATCTATATGTATATAAATATGCCTGCATTCATATCTGTGTGCCATATGCATGCAATACTCAAGTAGGGTAAAGAGGGTACACCAGAACTAGAGTTACAGATAGTTGTGAGCCACTGTGTGGGTGGGTCCTGGGAATTATAGCTGAGTCAGTCCTCTGGAAGAGCAGACAATATTCTTAATCACCGAGCAGTCTCTCCAGCCTCAGTGTTTGTTTGTTTACATTCTTAAAGGGTCCTAAACAGGAAAACCCACAAACAATAATCTGTGCCACAGACCTATGAAACCTGGCTTGCTTATTGTCATCTGTTTGGCCCTATGGAAAAAGTTTTCTTAGAGCAGGAAATAGCCTGTATTTAAGGTGGTTTCACCTTAAAACAGGAGAACAGTTACTGATAGATAGATAGATAGATAGATAGATAGATAGATAGATAGATAGATAGATAGATAGATAGATAACACAATGGTTCCCCCCTTTTTATATCCAAGGGATTAGTATCTGCTCTTCACTCATCTGCAGGACTTTATGTAGCCTTATTCTGTTTGAAAAATTCCACTATACTGAGAAGATTGATGATGAATAAATGATGAATAAATTACTCATTTATTTCTTTAAAGTAATAAAATGTCGTTTTAGGTTTTTGTAGTATGTCAGTAACATACTGTATTTTAAAGATATATCTTGCTTTAAAGCTTATACTACCACATGTTGAATAACAGAATAATTCTATGTGGACATCTGTCTTTGGCAGGATGACTGTCTTCTGAAAGTGTGGTACCCTATGACTGGCTGGAAGTCTTCAATCATCCCTCAGGACCCCCACGAAGTGAAAAGGAGGCGGGCTTCCACTCAGTTCTCYTTTGTTTACTTGGCACACCCTCGAGCCGTGACAGGTTTCTCATGGCGGAAAACTAGCAAGTACATGCCCAGGTTGGATGCATGTTTCATACAATGTTAATTTTTTCTCAAATGTTTATAAAAATAACGAAAATGGAATCTTCACTGTACTGATAGGTTGTGACTAACAGAATAGACTGGAGTGAAGCCATCTGAATTCAGCTTCTATATCTGTCATTAGCTTGTGAATAGATTTTTAAAGCTCTCTCTCAGTTTTTCTCTTTGTTGAATGAGGGTACTAATAGTACCATCTCAGAGAACTGTGAGTCAGATGTGCTTGTGTACATGAAATACACACCCACACACAAACACACACATATTTTTTAAAGATTTATTTAATGCATATGAGTAGACTATACCTGTCTCAGACACAGCAGAAGAGGGCATCAGATCCCATTGATGGTTGTGAGCCACCATGTGGTTGCTGAGAATTGAACTCAGGAAGAGCAGTCAGTGCTCTTAACCACTGAGCTGTCTCACCAGCCCAGTATTTATATTTAGTACAGGCCACAACACATACTTGCCCAGACCACATTAGCTGGTATTATGAATAGTAACATTGGTAATGGAAGATTCTAAAAAAGGATATTTTTGCTTGTAAATAGGGAGTACCCATTGAGGAAAAGTAATGAAATATTAATAATGTACATGGTGGTAAGAATATAATTTACAATTTGGGCATGACAGAATGGCACATGATTCCAAGTGAAAGATTTATTTGATCCATTCAAAAAGAGAGACTGAATCCTGAATTCCAAATGCCAGGGACTGAAGTCCTCAACCTTGCTAAGGGTGCACCTTCTTTTGAATCTTTGTTTAATTAGTCCTCTGTACTAATGTGTTGTAGTAGCAAAATAATTAGTAGACAGCTTACATTTCTGTTTAAAAAGGTTATTTTGTTTGTTATTTATATCTCTTGTAATAATTTAAAAATTATTTTTAAAACTNCCCCACACATACACCACACACACACACACACACACACACAGAGAGAGAGAGAGAGAGAGAGAGCACGAGAGAGATTTCTTTGTTATTTTATGATAAGTAGTTAATGTATTCAGCTGTTTGATATTACACAATTTTTCTTACTGCCTTTAACTTAATAACATTGATTTACAGTTTGTAATGAAATTCTTATGGTTATATTATACTTCTTTGTTTGCCTATTTACAACTGTTTGTATTGTCAGATTTTCAGAAAGGATGGAACTAGTGCCATAAATAATTATATTTAATGATTTTTTTTTATTATGATCATCCTTTAACTTACAGCTGTTAGGCTTCCTTCTGCTCTCAGTCTGTTTAGGAGATGCTGGTGTTCCTGAGAGCCTGGCTTTAAGTAGCACATGCACAGCCAAGTGCTAGTCCCCAAGGCTGCTGTCAGAGCTTTCCCAGTTCTGATGCTATCCCAGGGAGCACTTTTAAGGCCTCTGAATTACTTTTCGCCCAGTGTTTTATATTAATGCCATCTTAGTACATGAGGAGTCAATGCTCATAGCGTTTAGTTCATGGGTGGCATTGACACTGACAGCATTGTGTGGTTCTCTCTCTTTGCTGCTAGGGGCTCTGTCTGTAATGTCTTACTGACTTCATGTCATGACGGTGTGTGTCGGCTCTGGGCAGAAACGTTGTTACCCGAAGACTGCCTTTTGGGTGAGCAGATCTGTGAGACCACTACCTCCAGTGCGGCCAGCAACCTTTCTTCTGCTGGGAAACACAAAGACAGGATCCAGCATGCTCTTGAGGTATAATACTATGGAAAGTGGTAAATGCATTTTGAAGATTTGTTTTGCTGGGTATGGTACACGTGAACATGTGATAAAGTTAGTAGTGAATACTTACATTATGCTTCTGAGACTACTCAGTGTGCTGTTATGAAGCTAAAGACAGTGGTGATTTTAGGCATATAGTCTAGATAAGTAACATAAATTCGATGTTTTCATTTTGTAGGTCAAATATCAAAATCCGTAAGAGTACTTAGCATTTGTAAAATATGTAAAAGTCCTTGAACTTAGTTYTAAATGTTTTTATTTTATTTTGTTCATTAAGACTAAATATGATTATTTATTGATTATTATGTTAGGCAGAGAAGCTCTGGGTGGTAAACCTGGATTTGGTGTTCCCTGCCGGTGATTCTCCACCTGAGAGGCTGAGGCAGGAGGACTGAGATTTAAGGCCATCCTGGGCCTTAATTTAAGACTGTCTGAAAACAAAGCAGCAGCAGCACAACAGGAACAGAAAGCMGCTAACAAAAGACGTGTTAGAGGCTCTGGGAGGGTCACATGTCTGTAACTGCAGCACTTGGGAGGGAGAAATTCAAGGTCGTCCTTGGCTACACAGGGAGTCGAGGGTCGCCCTGGGCTGTGCGAAGCTCCATCTCAAAAGAGCTGGGGGCCAGTGAGCTCATCACTGCTATGCATGCAGTGACTCTTGCTGAATACTTTGAAAGTGAAAATTTTTTTAAGATTTATTTCATTTATGTATATGAGTACACTGTAGCTATACAGATGGTTGTGAGCTATCATGTGGTTGCTGGGAATTAAGCTCAGGACCTCTGCTCACTCCGGCCCCGCTTGCTCTGGCCCAAAGATTTATTTATTATATATGTAAGTACACTGTAGCTGTCTTCAGACACACCAGAAGAGGGCATCACATCTCATTACAGATAGTTTTGAGCCACCATGTGATTGCTGGGATTTAAACTCAGGACCTCTGGAAGAGCAGTCAGTGCTCTTAACCACTGAGCCACCTCTCCAGGCCACAATTAACATATTGTATGGAATGTTTATATATTATAAACATCACTCTTCATTACTAGTTACACTTGTATATTAATGTACTTAAGTACTTTAATGACTGCATGGTCAAAATGACTTTGTTGTCAAGTAGAAATATTTGGAGTTTGATATTTTAAGACTGATGTAAGGATGAGTTTTACATGAAGCAAGCAGGCTCTAGCAGCTTTGCTCACTCTCCACGACTGGACACTAATCACACATTTTTATTTTTTATTTTTATTATTTTAAAGATTTATATATTTATTATATGGAAGTACACTGTCACTGTCTTCAGACAATCTCATTACGGATGGTTGTGAGCCTCCATATGGGTGCTGGGATTTGAACTCAGGACCTTCAGAAGAGCAGTCAGTGCTCTTAACCACTGAGCCATCTCTCCAGCCCCATACATTTTAAAATAGCTAAAACTTAAGTGAATTAAAAGTAAGTCAGACTAGTTCAAATGTTGTTTTTGTTTTTATATAGAAATTTAAAGGGACAAAGTACTGAAATACTAACTAGATGTTTACTATTTTTTATATATTTGTACATGTTTTATCTTCATTGTGCATAAATGTCTGTTGACTAAGTCTTTGTCCTCTCTGACATCTGATATACATCTTTTTAGCAAAACAGGTATGCCAGAGATTTGACAAACTTGATGTCTTATAACAATGCTATGAGTAATGTCTAATTTTTTTTTTTAAAGAAAAGCCTACTTGCAGGGTACTGTGTAGGTTACAGCTCAATTTTTTTTCTATATTCTTTGTTTACATTCCAAATGCTTTCCCCTTTCCCAGTCCCATCCTCATCCTGCAGGTCAGGGTTCAGGAGATAGTTCAGTGGTAGGACTTGTCTAGCACTCTGTGCTTTCTGATACTGTTTCCTATGAAACCCTTCACTACTAGGTTTATGCAGTTCTGTATATTTTTAAATTATATTTTTTGTTTCTAGAAGAAAAGTGAATAGTATTATGCTTTCCCTAAATGTCAAGTATCTATTGAAAAACTTTTATAGGCAGTTAAAGCAGAGCCTTCATAGCAGGGAGACACCAGAGGACACACATCGAAACCATATTGCTTTCTGCAAGGAAAGGGATAATGCTTGGAAAACCAAAAAGGAGGACCAGATACAGTATTTTAGTAGAAAAGCATTGGTGGCTTCTTGTCACTTATTCACTATGAGAACGTTGGAGAAGACTGGGAGGTTTATAAAGCATGGTGTTGGGGTAGGGTAAGTTGTAGACTAAGAAGGGCGCTGTGATAGGAAGAAGTTATGCTAAGAATGACCATGGCCCCATGTCCTAAATCGTGCATGTGAGCAGGCTACCGCGAAGAGTTCTGACCTTATAGCTGCATCAGAATGTGAGTCTTACATGCCAGGGGCTTGGGAGATAGATAGTTCAGTGCCAGACTGCTGCCTGCAAGTGTCACTAAGGCCCGGGCTCTGTCCCCAGCAGGTCCTCTGTGAGCATAGGCCAGTGCTTCAATGAGGGCATTCCTGCCTGCTCTGAGTGGTTCCTATTCTGTTGTATATTTTGTTTTCCTTTTTATATTGGGGATAATGCATTTTTGTTTTTTAGGTCAATCTAATTCTCACTGAGTTTTGGGAGGTGTTTTTTTTCCTGGAAAGAAGATTCAGGGACTTTATTTTTCTTGTTTTGAGTAGTAAATCTTATTTCAGTATGGAATACCCCTGAAGCACCCCCTACCCAACATCCCCATGCCACAAAATTTGAATCTCCTAATCTTAACCAGGAGCCTTTATTCAGTTTTTAGATACCACAAGTAAGTATTTTTGAGCATCTACTTTTTGCCTTAACCTATATATTTTTTTAAGAACTATGGAACATATATCCAAAATTATTCTACTGTAATCACGAAAGTTTATCTTTTTTTTATTTTCTATATTCTTTGTTTACATTCCAAAGGCTTTCCCCTTTCCCAGTTCCCCCCTCACCATATGTCCCATAAGTCCTCTTTCCTCC